>VNJR01005264.1:0-75736 GCA_008042585.1 Drosophila punjabiensis
ACTGCCCCTCGGAGCGAACTTAATCGAAGCATAAAACGCAAATCGCAGCGACTACCGAGGCGAACGCGCCGCTTTTACTGCCATTCCTGCATTTGTTTCGGCCCATTTTATTGTCTGTTAATATTTAATGCAATTTACGATTCATTTTTTACAACCTAATAACGCTCGGACGAACTCAACGGCAACGGCGGACGTCTCGCAAATTGTTTGTCGGCCGTTACTCTCGCGGGAAAATTGAAAAGCCAAGAGCCAGCTCAGAGCAGGCTACGTGGAAAAACAAATAGCAATTGTGGAAAAAAGACTGCGTGGAAATTGTAAACAGTGTTAACTGTAAATTGTAAAAAAGTCTGCCTTAAATTGTAAATGTGAAGCATATGGAGAGATGTTATCTTTTCGAATTTATTTATTCTCAGTTTTCTCTTGCTGTTAGTTTCTTTAGCTATCAAGTTTACTTATTCCCTACGTTTTCTGGCACTTTTAAATTTTTATATTCCGCCCAAAAGTATGCAATGATTCTTAAAAACATCACACTTGTTCGCTCTTCAATTAATTAAAGATCTCTTAAGCTAATTGAAAGCATTTTAATTTTAATTTCTGATATTTTAGAGCTCTAAAGATTGTTCAATATTTAAAATGCAGTTCAAAAGTATGCAATGATATAATGGTTAAAGTTTATAGCATACTTTTAGACACTTGTTCACTTAATTCTCAAACTCTCTAATTAATTAATTCAAATTTTAACCCGATTTATTTTTAAATCTTCCCTCAGGCATGGAACACTATAACTCCGACTGCGAACCGGATTATCTACGTCATCGCGATCGCCATGTCCTGGAGAATACGTCACCCGGCGACATCCCACCAGCACCGGCCAGCACCACCGTCACCGTTCCCGTTGCCGTTCCCGTTCCCGCTCCCGCACCCGAGGTGACCTACGCCCAGCCGCACCAGCAACGCTCCTCGATGGGCTCGCCCATGAAGCTGGTGTCCACCGTATCGGCGGGCAAGTATCAGACCAACGCCAACCTGGGGCTCTTCCCGAATAGCAGCAGCAGCGGCAGCAGTGTCCAGAATGGACTCGGTGCCACCGTTGCCGTTGCCTCGCCGCGCAGTACAAATCCCTTCCTGAGCTCCAAGTTTTCCGGCGAGGATAATGCCTTGGATAATGTACTGCTGCCGGCATCGGCTTCGTCTTCGACAGCGGCGTCCAGCAATCGCAGTCATAGGAGCGGCGGCGGCGGTGGCGGAGCAGCAAGGAGTACACTGAATCGTCTCAGTGGAATGACCAGTTCCAGCAGCGACTCCCATCATCATCATCAGCAACAGCAGCAGCTCTCCCAAATGGCCGCCGTGAAGCAGCTGCTCCAGCCGGAGGATAGCGGCGATGAGTTTGTTCTGGGGCGCGGTGGAAATTGCAGCAACAGCAGCGGACGAGAGTCGGAGGAGCCGCCACCGGAACCGGCGCCGCCGGAGATTCCGCCTCGCACACAGTCGCTGCTCATGTCCCTACGCAAGCACTCCGACTACAAGCTCAAGTACGAGGAGAAGGGCGACCAGAAGCACGAGGAGTTCATCCCCACCAGCCAGCTGCAGAAGGGTGAGTTCAAGTCTGAGATAAGGATGCGATTTATTTCTTAAAGTTTTAATAATAAACATGGAATTGTGCTTGAGGAAATGTATTAGCAAGTGGGCTTTGTCAGATAACTCAACTTCCTTGTCGTATTTTGGTAGACTGTAAAGTATATCTGGAACTTAGGGCAGAGGCTTTTTACTAGGTAAACGTGACCCCTTATATATTTACCACTAAATCTGAGCAGATTTATAAACATAGGTAGCATGGCGACCGTGAAGATATTACCTGCCAAGTTAAAATCAACAAAATACCTCCGATTTTACAGAGTAAACGTTTTTTTTTTATTAGAATCTGCATGGCGACCGTGAAGCTAGTACCTGCAAAGTAAAAATCTTAGTTTTGTCTTTAATATCAACACTTTATTAATATAATTTATAACGTAACGGATTGGCGAACGGTGAGCTGAGGGCGTTGACAATCTTGGGAGGCGCGATCAATAAATCAGGATAAATCTCGATGCCAGGCTGCTCATCAAATAGCGACGGGTTCCATCAACAGTTGGTGTGGGTGTATAGCTAATAATTAATATCAATTAAGAATAAAAAAATAAAATATAAAATATTATTAATATTTGTACTTACACAATACCAAAAGCGTGTGAAGAGGATCAGTGCAGTTAAAAAATGTGGATAGAAATCATGAAATTATCATAGTGTCAAAAGCCACAACGATATAAGAGTAAAACAAAACATCTGAAAAGAAAGGAAATTAATATCTTCCGACTGCAGATATATATTTTCTTGCTACCTTTTGGGGATTGATTCCTTCAGACGCAACAAACCCCGTTGTGTATGGTTGTGTAAGAACGACATTAAGCTTCAACCAAGAATAGTTTCTTATTAAATTCAATTAAATACGAATTGAGTTCGTTCTTACCAGCTAAGAGCCTATTTCCAGTTCCAAATTATTAAACATGGCGCAGCCTTAAAGCAACAGAACAGTGGAGACCCTTGAACAAGGAGCAACGAGCAAACATGACGATGCAGCCATTAAATCTGAAACAAACCAAATTTAGCTTTCACTTTTTATTTTACTTTTTCGTTCCACTTTTGTTTCACCTTTTTGACTTCAAATTTTGTTACTTTTTTAAATACTTAGATCCGAAATAGAAGTAGTTGTGCTCCAGACGAGCTCTGGCTGCAAACTGAATGTATTTTGTGTGGAACCTATAGACCTGCCACTGACAGGAGCGTTTGTTCCATGTCAAGGATGATGTGATCTGATTTTTAAGAAACTTCCAAAGTTTTTTCAAATTTTATCGCAGCAGGCTATGACTTCGTAATGGAGTTGGGGTGGATTTTTTATAATATTTTAGTTTAAAATGTTCAAATTTAATTTAATATAAATTACAAACCTAGATTTGTGTTTTCAAATATTTATCTTCAACATATTCATCAGTAGCTGGGGAAAATATAGGGACTTTTTAGCAAAAAAATTATTGGTAGGAATTTAACTGATATTATTATTTAAAAACATTTATCTTTCTTCTTTTCCACACCAAAAAATTACAATAAACAAACAGAAAACTAATTTATTTGTAACTGGAAAAGGTTTCCTAGGGACTTTTTTAGCAGGGAAATTACTGGCGGGACCAATTTTATCAAAGAACTTAAAAGCAGGGAAATAACATAAAAAATCCCTTAGCTTTTAGTCCCAAGCTTTTCTTGGTCACAATTCCCACTCGTTGTTTTCGATGTTTTTCGCATTTGCCGAAAGCTTTGGTTCTTAACAGAGTTTCCACAGAATGTTAACAGGACCTGTGGAGGCTGAAAGCTTGGGACACACATTTCGAAAAGCTTTTAAAGTCCTTGTTCAGGAGCATAACATTTATTGCCGTTTCTGCTATTTTTTCTTACAGACTATATCCTCAGCGACAACCTCCGTTCAGATCAGCAACTGAAGCCGCTATCGCCCGGCGACTCAAATGGGTAAGTTAAAACCAGTTTCAATTTTAATATTTATTATTTATTTATTATTATAAAACAAGAATTTTGGCATTCAAAGGGAATCTAGAAAAGATTTCGGCTGATTTAAGGCCTTGACAATCTTATAATTATCTTGAAATCTATTGAAACTAATAGTTGAGAATACTCTTTACTCTTAAATATAAATTTTTGGTTTTATTTGCACTAGTTCTCTTATGAATTGGGGGATATAATTCTAGTAAATATTAAATTTAATGTATTTTTGTAGCCTACACTCTCCCCTCTTGAATCTTTCACATTTTTCCCTGACACTAGCCTTGGATTAATGACCATCTTTGTGATGTTACTGTCATTGAGACCCGGCTTAAATCCATCATTCGCAGCTTTCTGGGGGTAAAGGGTAAAGGGTAAAGGCTTTTTGTGTTCGGTGGAGCCAGGACAATATTAGGGCAAAAATAGCGCCGAAGGAACGAACCTCCATGAGATGTCAACGTTTGCCCTCTAATCTCCGGCTGCGACTGGGGCTCACTTTGGTGCCCATGTTGCCCCCAAAAAGCGACCAGAGCAAAGGCAGCAGTTACACTGGTGAAAACCGGACATAGTTTAAACTTGTAAATGCTTTTAAATGTCATCAAAAGGAGGCATTCTTTTGGGAAATAATAACAAGAAAAAGATGCAATATATATTCTTTTGGGAAATAATATCAATTGAAAGATAGAATATATATTTCTACATATATTTCGTTTAATATTAATTCTCCCAAACTTTCTTCCAATTTGAAAATCTTTTTTAAAATAGTGTCTAAATGTATGCTATATTATCAGCAAAAAGTGACATTATTTACGACTTTCTTGAGAGAATTTATACCTCAAGAGTTTTTTCACTTAAAAAATAAAAGAAATTGCTTGAATTTTTTTTTAATTATTTTAAATGTTGTCTGAAAGTATGCTTTATGGGCTTAACATTTTTAAGGCATAATTTTGGGCACATTTTTAAATAGATTTTAAAACGATTGCAATTTCTGGCAGGATTATAATGCGTATAAAAATAATATAAATTTTCTCTTAGCAATTTTATTATTTTAAAGATTCTCCGAAATTTAATAAGAGAAATTTGAGAGGCTTTTTATTTTAAAATTGTAAAAAATTGCAATTTCTGACAGGATTATTATGCGTATTTTTTTTATTAGCAATTTCATTTTACTGAAGATTCTCAGAATATTAAGAAACATGATTTGTAAGCTGTTAATATAAAACTTGTAAAATATCCTTTAAAAAAATCCAGCTTTCTTTACGTGTTTTTACCCGGAAGTGCAGGATAAAATGAAGCTGGCCTCATGTTAACGGCAATTAAATCCGCAAACTGGTTTTTCGCATTGGCATCCGTGTTTCCTCCCGGATCGCTGTTTGTTTGTTTATCAACCTTCGTCCCTCTGTTCCTGTCTCCCTGTGTCCTGGGTCCTGGGTCCTGGGTCCCCGTGTCGGCTTGTCCCTTCTGTGTCCCTGTGTCCCAGTGTCTCGTATCTCATCCACAAGTGCAGTGCTCCATTGTAATCCCGGCCAGATGTGGAGACACCAAAGCCGCAGCGCCAAACTTCAAAATGGCTGCCACTGGTGGCCATTGGACTCGCCTTTTTTGTCCCCGAGTCCTGCTCCTCCTCCTTCTCCTCCTGGTTTTTCCTTGCTCCTTGCTCTGCTCCGATTCTCCCTTCCGCTCCTTTCGATTTCCCCTCCTCGCATCTACGGACCAAAAAGATGTCCGTAGCATTTTGCGGTTTTGTAAGCGGCTTTCGCCTCGCATTTTGTTTGCTCTGCTCCTTTGGAGCTCCTCTGGTGCTCCTCCTGGATTTCCTCGTGTGTGTGTGTGTGTGTGTGCCACGCCCCTGGTTTTCCCACCTGCCACCTGATGCTCGTGGAGTTCCAGTTTCAGTTCCAGTTCCAGCACCGAGTGGCTGTGTGCAGCATAATTAAAGAACTCGCTTGGAGATTACGTGGTTTTATAGGTTTAACCATTGCCATTGGATTCCCCTGCCCCCTGCTCGTCCTTTCTCTAGCATTTTCGAGGATTTTCCACAGAGAGAGAGAGAGAGAGAGGGAAAGGCATTGCGCGCGGAAAAGCGTTTCAGGTAGCCGAAAGTTTTCACCGCAAGACAGACGCTAATGTTACAGCTAATGATTGCGGAGCTGCCAGGACACTCTCCTCCTGCTCATCCTTCTCCGCATCCTTGGAGCATCTCGGATATCCTTGTGAATGGGAACACAAACACAATGGGCAGAGGCTTAAAAAGCGGCAGGATTTTCTTCGGCACAAGAGATGATAGTCAAGCGGTTTGTTTACACTAAATTAGAATGGAGATATGGAGATAGAGAGACAGAGAGACAGAGAAAGAGAAAAAGAGATAGAGAAAGAGATACTGAGAGTTTCTCTGTAATTCTGAGAAGATATTTTGGATTCAGTTAATTATGTCAGGTGTAAGTAACTACTAGGAAAGCCAGAGGGGAAATTTAAACAAATCAAACCCTGGAGACTTGATTTCCCTGAAAACTGCCTAAAAGTATGCAATGATACTTTTAAATATTTAACTCTTTTACTAAAACATTATATTTTCTTTAAATATTTTGGTATTTACATTCATCTTAACCATAATCCAAACTTAAAGCCTAAACTAAACCCAACATTTATGATAACAAAGAGGATAACCAAACGCTGAACCTACCATCCATAAGATTTCTGGCCGCAAGATGAGAGATTATGTAGGGGACATGGCATATTCTATTAATGCTGGCGGATCAGGGAAGTTTTTACAACTAAAACCGGATTGGAATTGGCAATTTCATGCCTCGCGGAAAGAGAGCTGCCATTTTTATGGCACATTCGTGAGCTTATTGTAATGAATTGCCGGGGATTTTATTTTTTTTTCGAAGGATTCTCCAAGGGGGAAGCAGGATGGGGGGCAGGATGAGGGGAGTGTGGAGTGTGGAGCATGTGGCATTCGCTGTAATCATAATTTTATGTCCGTCTAAGTAGCTGCGCATGACGACTGTCAACGACACGGCCGTTATCCTGACCCACTGCCACAATCCTGCCGCGGACCACTCCCCCTTTTTGCATTATCCTGCACTTGGGGAAATTTTTCAAGGGAATTTATTAAGATATATAAAATTTATAAATTTTATTTTGAGATGTTAGGTATTCGGATCAATCTGTATTATCATTTGGTTCCGCTTTTAAAAGAGCAGCCTCTCTATGGAGAGTAAATATTTTAAGATCTCTCTGAGTGACGCTTAAAAAAAAACTCTCCCTCTCGCTATGACTTGTACATTGCAGGCAAGACGTGGCAGAGCGAGAGAGAGCGAGGTTCCGATCCGAAGAAATGACCTCTCTTCAGAGAGCGGAAATCCGAAGCTCTTCCAGAGTGCAGCTTATAAAAAACTCTCTCGTTCGCTATAGCTTGTACTTATCAGGCAAAGCGTGGGGGACTAAGAGAGAGAGAGAATAAATAGTTCTTTTTTCTTTTTAAATTAAATAAATTAAAAGATTATTTTTTAACAAGAAATATCTTTAAAAAAATGTAGAAATGTAGAAATGTATAATATTTCTTAAAAAGGGAAGACAGATTATCTTCTCAATTATCTTCTCTTATTATCTTCTTCAAATGATACCTTAGTTAGTTCTTTTTGTAAGTGTATCCTCGCATCTGCACATCCTGTCAGGCAACGTCTTAAGCTGTCTGCCACACGTTGTGGCTGCCACAAATTCGAAGGAGGAGTGGCAAATGGGACAATAAGGGTGTGGAGTTGGAGTCCTGCAACAGTTAGCGGTCAATTGACTGCGCCGACTGGCCATCATCCTGGCCAGTTGTCTTTGGCAGATCTGGGTCTGTCCTTTAGTCCGAGAAATGGCAATGGTAATGGAAACCAAGTCCCCAAATATGACAGCAGGCAGTCAGGCAGGACTTGTCCCTCCTTAAGAAAGCACTCTCTTCAAAACTGTTTAAGAATGAAATTATTACATGTCAATACATGCCAAGCCAGCTAACAGCTGAAAAATGAGAGACAATTTGTGGTCTTAAAATTGATTTATTGGGTTATTTGGATTTTTAAAATTTTTTAAATACTTTGAAAGTGTTTTACTCTCTGGAAAAGTTAAGGAGCTAAAAAAAATCCCTAAATTAATATATAAAAACTATATTACTTATTTTCCCTGCAAAATAATTCAATTTGTGGACTTTCCCCAGACAACCGCTCGTTAGCGAGTGATCTAAGTGATCCGAGAGATCTTTCTGAGTGATCTTTTTGAGGGGTTTCTTTCCTGCTGACAGTCGAAGATGTATGATGGAAATTAATAAGACAAGAGTAAACACTTGGAAGGTGTTTCCACAGTGACGAAGTGACTCAATCGCGTACCGGAAAAATCACCACCTCGAAAGAAAACCTTTCCTTTCTTTTCCTTTTTCCAACGCCCTCGCAAATCGAGTATCTCACTGAGTGACTGGCTCTGTTTTTTCCTAGGTTTTGTGTGCTTAAAAAATAGTCCCAGGAAAATAATAGAAATAGAAATACTTAAAGGCTTCGACTAAGAGATACCTTTTGCTTAGATTTGATAACTTTACGGAACAAACTGTGATTTTTTCAAGCAAAATTAAGCCAGTTTTCGCTTTGATTTATT
The DNA here is from genome assembly GCA_008042585.1 of Drosophila punjabiensis. Taxonomy (NCBI): domain Eukaryota; kingdom Metazoa; phylum Arthropoda; class Insecta; order Diptera; family Drosophilidae; genus Drosophila; species Drosophila punjabiensis. Next base: position 8,227 of record VNJR01005264.1, read on the forward strand.
TACTGAATATTTTCAAGGTGAAAACTCCAATGAAATTTTAGTAACGAAAAGCCAAACGATCATTTAATGCATATTTCTTAGCAGTAAAACCAGTGATTGAGTCAATTTTCTGGTAATATGATCTCTAAAAAACCAAAAACACAGCAGATACTTTGAGAAGGTTATCCGACAGATACGAATACCTTAACCCTTGGCATGGAGGCAGGGGTATCAAAAGCGAGGAAAACCGAAACAGACTAATTGAAAACAATCATTAAACAGAAACTGAGACCTGGAGATACGGAATGAAGCGAAGAGTGAGTTGGGCGCCCGTTTATGTGTATCACTTAATTATAATTGTACACACACATCCGCCACGGCGATATATAGCATCCAGAAGATACATTTACACTGGTCGAAAAAAAAAAATATATCTTATTATATAAAGTTTCTAAGAAATTATTGATTTTTAAATCCAGCAAGTAAATCTTTTAGGAAATTTAATTTATTATAATTTCTAAATTTTTAGTTTAATTTATAGAAAATATTTTATCGATAATTTTATCGATTGGTTTCTATAGATATTTTCCTATTTTGTAATCTTCTTTAATTTGTAGAAAGTGCTGCAAAGAAAACCCAAATATTATCGTGTGTTTTAAGATATCTATAAATTGTGATAAAAAAAAACAATCATTGCTATCGATAAATTTATCGAACTTTCTCTGTCTTTCTCAAGCACTCATATGCTTAATGCACTTAATTCTAAACTTGTCAGTATTTTAGTAGCTAATGCAAAATAATTTCCTAAAATAATTAAGATTTTAAAAAAATATCAGATGTTCAATATCAGTAAGTTTATCGAAGTTTAATCGAAGTTTTTTCAGCTCTCTTTAGCTGAAAGTTGGATTATGCTTGTAATTTCTTTAAAAATCCTTTATTTTTCCCAGCCAAGTATTTTTCTGGAAAACCATCTACCTTTTCTCCCAGTGCACATCTGCGAGATACAACAGCTCGGTGGGATACTCGCCAGAGTTTGCTTATCCACTTCATTAAAGGAGTTGAGTTGCGCGCCGAGTTGAGTTGAGTTGAAAAGGTGACTGGCGGCGGCGGGTGTCGGGATCGGATCGGGGGTTGATATGGGATATATACATTTATACAGATATATACATATATAAAGATGGAATGCCCAAAAGCAGTAGGAGTTGACCGCTAAGACGTCCCACTGTGAGTTGGGTTCTCTCTGTGGCTCTGCAGACTCTTCAGACCTTCGTCAGCTCATCGCGGCTCACTTCTTTATTAATTATGCAGCTTTTTTTTGTTGTTGTTTGTTGTTGTTTCTGGACGGACTTAGCCCCGGCTTAGTCCGCGATTTCGGGCGCCCTTCTCTTTCCCATAATTTCGCGTAATTATATTCAATTGTTTAATTGCCGACTGATTTGGCTTAATTGAATTTGTCTCTGCATGTCACAACAAAGTTGAAAGTTCAGCGGCAATCAGCTTTGGGAAGTCCCAAGCGGAAATCGTTGAAGTTAAAAAAATTATGTTATTTTGGGGATTTTTTAGGGAATAAAAATAGATGATTTTTTAAGGAAGTTTTAGGGGTTTATTAGGAATATGAATAACTTGAAAAATTATAAATAAAATAATATTCAATGCCGCATGACGTTTTTAACTCTTTAAAAATTATTTCTAGTTAAAAAAAATATATGAAAAATATTTGAAAATTGTTCCTAGCTTGAAAATATCTAAAAAATATTTTAAAAATATTATTAAAATATTATTTTAAAGCTTAATTTCCATAAAAATCCAACACCTCAAACATCTTGTGATATTTTCATTTAAAGATCTTTGACTCTAGTTAGGTTTTCATTGAAAATCTCTTGATGAATGACTGAAAGTTTCCCATTTTTTGTATTTCATTTATTTTTATTGGGTGATGGACTATCCCTGGTTTACAAGATATATAAAAATATATATATATATTCATATCGGCCAACCGAAACGGATCAGCTTACCAATAACAAATGGCCAACTATCAACTATAATAAAAGGCAACAACAATGCGGGCCCACGCAGCAACAATAACAACAACAGCAACAGCAACAAATACGAAATGGGAAATTTTCTAAAATATTTTGTCGTCTTTCCCTCAAGTGGTGGCGCTCAAAAAAAAAAAAAAAAATTAAGAAAATGGGAAAACAAGGGAGAAGGGGAAGGGGGAAGTGAGATCGCATCACTCATGTGAAATTCATAAATTCACGCCGCCAACGCTGCAATTAATCTAAGGCCTTTGGCACTGAAAGAAATGGGGGAATTCTATTGAAATAAAAATAGGAATAATTATATGAATAAATAAATAAAATGATAAGTAAAATTATTAAACAAATAAATAAAATAATAAGTAGAATTATTAAATAAATAAAATAATTAAAAGCATCGGGCAATGGCTTTTAAAAAGTAAATTATGAAAAATAAATATAAATAAGAGTTTAATAAAAAGCACGGATTTTAAATAAAATTATTTTAAAGCCTTAAACTAGTTCAGTTTACTGCAATTAAGAATTTAAAATAAAACAACGAAAAATAAAAAACAAAAATTAACAATTAATAAATAATAATAAAAATTAATTTGTTAATTTATTTTTTTCATTATTAACCCTAGATGGCTATGCTTCGTCGATTCGACGACGCATAGTCACATATGATTGATTATTTCTTTTATTTTTTGGTTATTTTTCTTCGATTTTCGTACAGCTGTAGTCCTTTCTGAGATACAGCATTATGCAAAAGTACAAGTCCGACAGTTAAATGGAAGTATGATTTCTGAAAATTTCCGTCGTCGAAACGACGAAGCATAACTTTAGTGTGACTTTTTGGTAATGTTTCATATATTCTTGTGCAGAATATTGGCCTAGAAAATAAGTAAATTAAATGGCTTAGACAAGATTTCGATTGAAAACCTTCCTGAAGAGGACGAATCTGATGGGAATATTGAAGATTTCGGTGAAAATATCCAATTTTGGGCGAATTAACTAAGAAACTAACTTCTTCTAGGCTAAGTCTAGTTACTCCGCCCTCTTTAACTCGGGCAAATGCCTCAAACGTCTTATTTGTTAAACAAAATATAAATAATGATTAAAACCATTCCAAATTAAATTCAAAGTGCCCTTTTTGCCTTCTTTAAGCCACATATGACTAAAACAACATGCGAAAAAAGCCTGTATGGGAACACAAAATTGATCTTTGCGCCTCTAGTATAAAAAAATAATTTTTTGTACCAAACTATACTTCATATTTTAGTTTTAAGTCTTAATATTATGATGCGACTGAAATAATGCAACGACTTGTGATTTTTGTTTCCCAATTTAGCCAAGGAAAATGTGACCATTTAAAAAAAAAATAAAAAAAGGTTGTTGATTATTTTTTAGTTTTTAAGTACATTATAATTAAGAAACTGAGATAATATTTTTATTTTGAGTTGTTAAAAATATAAATAAAACGCTGTCAAAAAAATATTTAAAAATTTGTTTATATTTTAAAAGTTATACTGATTTTAAAATTGGCGTCGTCGATTCGACGAAGCATAACCTTAGTGTAGGAAAAATAAGGATAGCCATCTAGGGTTAAGTTTTTTTTATTTAAATATTCTTTTATATATTTATATATTATTTGTTTAATTATTATTTTTTTTTTTTTTGTATTCATTTTTATTTATTTCTATTGTATTTTAATTATAATTTTATTTTTCATGAATTATTTATTTTATTCATTTCCCATTCTAATTTCTCTCCGTGTAAGATCTCCTCTCCTTTAACGCCTTCTCTCTCACACCCTACTTGTAATCATGCTATCCTTGTCTTATTGCGCCTGCGCGACAGCTGTTTGCAGCTACGCCGACTGCGCAGCCGCCGCCCGCTGAGTTCGTTGATTGACCTTATTATTGCTTTTGCTGCTCTTCTTGTTGTTGTTGTTGTTGTTGCTGTTTTTTGTCATCTGCCAAGTGAGTGTGTGAAGGAGAAAGAGAAATGCGGCCAAATGTTGTAACTGTTAACGCCTCCCTGGCTCTCTTTTGTTTTTGTTTTTTTTTTTTTGTAACTTGCGGTGTCACATTACAAGGGAAAGGAGGAAAGGAGAGAATGAGAGAGAGCCATGAGATCGTCCAGTATAAGACTCTTTTGTCACTTCTTTTGTTTTTGTATTTTCCATAATTAATTTCCATCAAAATATAAATTTACACACGGCTTAAATTTCCATCAAAATAAATACTTCACACACGGCTTAAAAATATGTAAATATTGTAAAGCGCAACTTTATGGCAAATCCCGAAATAAATTGCTTCAAAATGCAAATTCCTGGCAACAAGTGTTCTCCGAAAGTCAGCCAAGTTAGCCACCGTATAAGAGTGTGACTCCTTGCTATAAATGCAGTGTTATACGGTTAAATACAACTGTCCTACCGAAAGAGTCTGCAAGAGAGCGAAACGCCGGTGCAAACAGCAAACAGACAGACAGAGAGAGAGAGAGAGAGAGAGAGAGCAAAATCCTCCCTCGCTGCTGAGCGAAGAGCGCAACTCTGCGCAGGGCCGGTGTAGTTGTGGTCGTCCCTCGTCCGGGACTGGCTCTGAGCTCTGATTATTCAGTCGTATTTTTCTCGTCGGTCGGTTCGCATGTGTTAGGTCGACCCGTACCGGTGGACGTCAGAGTTCGTTCGGTGGATATTCGTTATTCGTTCGTCCAGAGTGGCGCCGTGGACTCAGTTGAAAATAACACTCGTGGCGTGCAGACGAAAAGCTGCTCGGTGCAACGCGGCGGATGATTGTTGTCGAAAATAAAATGAACTCGTGGGACACCAATTGAAAAGCTAGCTTCGAATTTTACAAGCTTTTCCGAATAATGCCAGTTAAAGCGGCTGCAAGCTAAGCGCTGTTTATGTTATTTTTCTTAATTTGCTAACGCGACGGATAACGGTAAAGTCGCACTCCGACTTGGAATTGCACACGAGGAGCGTGAGTGTGTGAGTGTCTCCTCTCGCGGCGTCTCGCTTGCACTCGCAGCCGCGTGTCCTGCCAGCGTTGTGCGTGTGTTTATATTTTAGCGTGTGTGTGTGTGTGTGTGCATCGTTCTCCTTCGTTTTGTATTTTTTCCTTCAGCGTTTTGTTGTTGTTTTCGCATATTTTGCTCTCAACAAAAATCCTTTTCGGTTCAAATAATGCTTTCCTGATTTTTCCCTGTTCCACGGCTTCCCTTTTTTTCGGTTTGTTTTCGCATATCCATTCGTACATGTATTTGTTATAAATTCCTTTTTTGTGTCGCAATTTTTTTCAAGTGCTCAAAGTGCGAGAAGAGAAAGAGAGAGAAAAACGTAACGAAATGCAAAACGTAATAACGGTAAAAGCCAAATAAACACCAAAACAAATACAGAAAACGGATTACAACTGTGTTTTTTTCTTGGATTATTGTTAAAGAATAACTAACGAATTTTTGGATAAAAAAAGAAACAAGCAACAATAACAACAACAACGGCTGCACCAGCATCAGCAGGAAGCAGCAGCAACAATTGCAATTTTTCCAAAGGAGGAGGAAGCAACAACAAAAAAAAGTATGTCACAAAAACAAACAAAAAAAATATTCAAAGAAAACGAAAAGAACAGTAAAAGACAGTAACAAAGTAAAAACAAACAGATATATTTTTATGCATAAGAAAAACAACAACAACTTGGTGAAAAATGAATTACGCTTCACTTTTTGCTTTGAAATAAAGCGAATTGTGGCTTGAAACTAAAAACATAAATAATAAAATAATGATAAAGAAAGGAAAATTATATAATTTACAGGCTGATGTATTGATAAAAGGAAAGGAATTAATATGTTTAGTCTTTTTTTTACATAGATTGCGGTTTTAAGGACTGAAAAAGAGATAAAAATTTGTTGTATGTTATTTGCAGAATTATTTGAACCTATTTTAGTTTTAAAAAAGAGGTTTTAAATGCTAAAGACAGATTCAAAAATTGATAGAATAGTAAAAAAAACTAAATATTTTTGCAACAAAGTAAAACCAAATTTCTTAACCGAAATATTAGCAAAGAAAGAAGTATCTTAAGGCTTGACTATAAAACAATATTAAATAATATGAGAATAAATCTTTTAATTATTAAATATTCTCTGGATTCTATTGGAAATTAATCTGTCAGAAAAGTAAAATTTAAGGCTTTAAAATAAATATTCAAAATAAATATAAAAAATATTAAAAGTCACAAAATTATAAAACAGTTTAGGGACTTAAAATAAAAATAACAAAGAAAAAAATTATTGAGTTGAATTGGGACATAAAAAAATAATAAATCACGACTTGTTTAGACATTTTCCCACAAGAAAATGCTAAATACTTAAAATTAATATATTTTAAACACTTTGAATTTAAAATAAACATAAAACAATATTAAAAGTCACAATATTATAAAACAGTTTAGGGACTAAAAATAAAAATAACAAAGAAAAAAATTATTGACTTGAATTCAGAGATTGTAAAAATATATCACGACTTGTTTAGACATTTTTCCACTAGAAAATGCTAAATACTTGAAATTAAATATATTTTAAACACTTTGAATGGAAAAATAAACAAAGAACTAAGTTCTTACAAGGACATGTTACATGTTTGAACAAGCTTAGACTTGAATAAAGTTTTAGTTTCTGTTAAAACTCAATTCACTAAGCATTTAAACAAATAAAAATTACAAATATCTCCCTAAATGGATTTCATCAACAATTTCCCAATGCAAATCAAACAATAAATGATCCAGAAAACCGAACAAGTGTAACTGAAAACGGTCACAATAATAAACAACAATGTATGGGCTAAACATTTAAACAATAACTCAACCTTAAATAAATATTTGCAGTGGCATTAATAAATATAAAATTCAGGCGTCAACTTCAAACGGTTCTGACATATTTTCTGTGTGTGTGTGAAAAAGGCCATAATTTGTGGCTGTGAGTCGGGGAAATACCCAAAAACATTAGCCAAAATGCCAAACATGGTTAATAATTTATTTTCATTAGTTTTTAGTGTGTGTACCGATGGGTGTTTAATGTTTTCTTTCTTGTGTTCTTGTTGCCCAATTATGTGCCGGTTTTTTTTTTTTTGTTTATTTTCCGCCGCTTTACAATTTCATTTCATTTTCGGTTTTTTGCACATTTGTTTAATGAACAAACGCAAATGGTTATTGCTCCGTCGCCGTCGTCGTCGTTGTCTTCTATGACTCTCTGCTCCCGCCATGTGTTGTCAAAATGTATCTTTTTCTGTATCTTCTCTTGGGGGCGCCCATAAATCAATGCCGACGGCAATCAACGGGCCAGCTCCGCGGGCGGATGGATTTATAGGCATATATACACGGGCATATAACCAAGAATAATTCTCTCCCCTTTCCCAGTTCTCTGGATTTTTATTTTGTATATTTTCTGCACAACTCCCGGGACAATGTGAAGTGATTCGTGGCGATTCGCAATTAAGCAAATTGTTGAAAGACTCCGAAAAACGTTCGATTCAATCAGTCGCGGGTTTCTTTTATTTTTTTTTCTTTGAAATTAATGCTTAATTGAATGGGAAACTTTATGGCGATCATAAATTGTGCAATTGAAGACGGGATTTTATGATTAGCTGGTTGGAAAATGTATCTATTCGGATATTTTTCAAAGAAAGTGTGAGAGAAAAAGTCTGAAAACTAATTCATAAATGCCTTGAAACTTATTAGAGAACAGTTCTCCTTGTTTATCTTTAATTTTTTAGGGTAAAACAACACAAAAGATTGCCATTATCCATGAGCTACATCTTGACAGATTTCTACATTATTTTCTTGCGTAAAATGCATTACGCCTTTGAAATGTTTATTCTAACAAAGATATTTCAATCAGCAGCCAAGTCAGAGTTTGTTTTGGAATTATATAAGCGGTCTCAAGTATCTGTTAAAAAATGTATCTATTAGGAAATATATCTCAGAATGTTTTTATTGAATTAATATTTGATATTTCAATAAATTTCCAAGAGAAATACCTGCTGAAAATCTCCCAATTCGAAATATCAATTTCAATCCCGATCTTCTCAGGTTTCTCAACTGAAAGATACACCCATCCGATCCGGGGCTGATCCATAGAAATTCCAGCAGCTGTTTGCTGCGGCGCTGTTGCCGCTTTTCTGGGGCAATAAAAGCGGCTTAAAACCTGCTCTCGCCGAGTGCAGAAAAATCAAAGGGACGCAATGTTGACTGACTGACTGACGGACTGCTGTTCCTTCTTCCTCGCTCCTCGCTCCTCCCGGATCTTTACCTGCTCCTCGTCGGCGTTTGGGTTTCGCACACAGCTGTTGTCAGTTGAACGCCACGAAAAAAGCGGCATAGAAATGTATCTCATGGCTGCAGATACTCGGAGACAGGTACCTCACGGATTAGGAGAAATGCAAGTTACCATCTTCATCTGTATCTTTTTATAGTTAAAAATATCTCTCGCTTAAAGGGTCACAATTTATGGAAAATAAATCCCTCGAAAGTGCCTCTGAAAATTATAAATTGTTTCCGAGTGCCACACCGCAACTGTTGTATATATCTTTATATATAATATTTATCTGTCACTCGCAACAGTAATCCGCTCACGTGCGCAAATTAGTGCAACAAAAATGTCAAAAGTTCCCGCTGCCGACGACTGACAGTCCGTCCGCGTGATGCGGATGAGTGTATGCTCGTGTATCCGCGAGCTGCACTTGCAAATTGCTGTAGTTATAGATACAAAAGCCGAAATAGCAGCAGGATTTTGGCCAACTGAAGGGCCCGAGAGCAGCAAGAGCAGCAACAGCGGCAACAGCGGCCACATCGGCGGCGGCGGCAGCCACTTGAGATGATTTATGATGCCAGTCAGCCTCACAAGTGCAGACAGCAAAAATAACAATCCAAAAAGGTTTTGCCATTGATAGCAGGCAGCGGAGACGGAGACGGAGACGGAGACGGAGACGGAGACTGAGGCTGAGGCTGAGGCAGGGCCAGTCAGCAGCCTCTCCAGAAACTCGGAGGGAACCCAGAAACTCTGGGACCATGATGAGGCACAAAACAAAAACCCAGGCAAGAGCCAGAGGGAACACGGAGAAAAACATACAGAAAATAGGGGCGTAGAGAGAGAGAGAGGTTTTTGCTAGAGTTTTCCCTCGTTTTTAGTTTTTTTTTTTCTGTTTTCTGTTGCCAAAAGGTGTGAAGCACACACACACCGGACAAAACCTTGAATTGAAAAATTCTAAAAACAAAATGAGAAATATGCCTGCAAAAATATTTACGGAAAAATATTCACTAAAAGAAAAGAAAAGATTTAAATATATAAAAAATGAGCAGGAAAATTGTTATTAGAATTGCTGTAATGTTAAAAGTTAAAGTTTTTATAAACTCAACTTGTTTTTAAGTTAAGAAATTAAGAAAGTATCTTTAAAACAGAAAAGTAATCAGATTTTAGATACTTGCTCAGTTTTGAGTTATTTTAAAAATAAATATAAAGTAAAAGGTTTCAGAATAAAGTCAGAGTTTAGGAAAACTGTTGCCTAAAATAATCTATAAGCTCCTTTCGTTATTTCTTATACTCCTACCTCAGTTCTGATTCGATTTTTTATAAAGAATATTATTTTTCTGTTTTATTAGAAATCTGGGGCTTATTCCAGAGGTAAAACAACCTTTTATAGATTTATTCTCAGTGTCTTTTGTATAAGTAAATCAAAAACAAAGCTGCCGGGAAGGAGCTTGGCAACAATGACGCTGCTAAAAAACCAGAAGATGAGGGCTGTGCCAAGAAGGAGCAGCGATGAATTGGATGCGAGTTGCTAGATGCGAGATGGAGATGCTTCCAGGTTGCAAGATGGGGAATCTCTGGTCGAAGCGGGCCAGCGTTTTGGTCATTACCGTCATGCCTTGTCATAGACAACATCGTTTATTTTCCAAACACTCGACGAACCTGCTCCTGCCTGCCCCCCGAAAAAGAAACCCATCTCCAAACTCTCCTCTAACCGTTTTCACACCTCTCGGACAGGCTTTTAGCCTTTTACCTGGGAAAAGGCGAACGCGGAAAGGAAACAGGGAAAATGTAAGAAAAATACTTGACTGATTTCGCGTTTCTTGTTCTTGTTGATTTTGCATTTACACTCGGCAACACACACACACACACACACACACTCGCACAGCTAGATTTATTTTCCATAATTATTGGAAATTTATGCAGCAAGTTGCCAATGAGACAAACAAACCATAAATCCCCACAAATCGCTTCCAAATGAATTGGAGCGTGTGGAAGGAAAGAAATGCCGAGTGATAAAGGGTGCTGCTTCTGCTGTTGCACCACAATCGTAGATCGTAAATCTCTCCTCTATCTATCTAGCTTTCCCCCCAAATTGCATTTGCTTTTCCAATTAAACAAATTCGAAATTGAAATTGGAATTGAAATCGAATCAAAGTGTAATCAAATCGAACTAATAATAATATCAACTCCAGCTGTGAAGAGCAATTGAAAGTTTGGCCAAAAATTGAAATTCGATAAGAACCTGTTGAGGCGAAGGGCAGGGACCAGGAGGAGGTGAGGAGCAGTGAGGAGGCATCAGGGATGGGCAGGAGTAGGAGCTAATTTGCTTTGCATTTAAGCATCTCCTCAGCTCTCGGGGGTTAAGTCATTGGGGGAAAAGCCAGCGGGAAAAGTGCCACTCCAGAAGTCAAGTGGCTGTGGCTGTGCCACACGCGTGTGCACCAGCAGCAGCAGCATCATCTCTTCTCTCCTCTCAAGACATTTTGCGGGCTAAAAATCGCAGAGGCGAAAAGTAAGCAGTAAAAATAAACCGACGCAAAACGAAACGAAATGCAGGCGGCGGCGGCATAATTAAATTTCAACATTCAACGCTGCTCGGCATCCTGTCGCGAAAATCTAGAGCAACAACAGCTCTCAAATAAATAAATATAAATGCAGATGTATAAACCTTATATATATATATACGTATCCGCTAGGATTGTAAGAATACCCTGGCTTGTCCTTGTACCGATTTAAAGCGCTCGCTTTTCGCCTGACAGGAAAATGCTTTTCGCCGCACTGAAAAACTCATTAAATGACAGCGATGCACTGCATTTTTCCTCCGGAAAAGTTTGCCAGAGCTGCCTGCTGGCTGGGTTGCCAAACTTCGCGCTAATGCCAGTTCTTAGTTGGGCCGCTCGACAAATTCCCTGTCCGCTTGTCTTTTTTTTAAACCGTGCCAACTAATTGGATGGCAAAAGCAGGCTTAATTCAATTCCATTTTCCGATAGTTAAAGCGACAGCGAACAGCTAAGAGTTAAAAGCTAGCTAGCTAACAGTGGCCAAGGTTGCCACTCCTTATGCCTTCTTTTATGTTGTGCCACACTGGTTTTCCAAAAAAAAATTAAGGAAATATATTCATACAACACTGTTGTATTAAGAAGAAAATAAAATAATGAAAAGTATCAGGCCTAAGTTCATTCCTTATATGGTAATAGTTGTGCAACACTGGTTAAAAGGTAACAGTAGTTGTACAAAACTCGGTTTAATAGAAAATTTAAGAAAAAATGGATTTAAACTTCTAAAAATTTCAGATTCTTAAAAACAGGAATCATTTAAACCAAAGTCAGTTTTAATGACAATATTTCTTTAAAAATTTTGATTAATTCAAAGTAAACTATAAAAACAGTGTTGTAAAGTGGTTAATGCAGCACTTGCTGTGTTCAACAATGCTGTAAATATAAAAATTACACAACTTAAATATATTTCCTTGTTAAATATCCCTGAAAAAATCCATTTCCATGTCGATTATGAAACGGACTTGGAAATATATAAATCACCGGAGGAGTAAGCAAAAAATATAGAAACGAGAAATCCAACAAAACGTTGCAATTATTTTGTTGAACTTTTTCGAGGAAATAATTCTCGCGCGCCTTAAATCATTTTCATTTGGTGGCTTGTGTTTTATGGCCCGTTGGTTTATTGTTTCTTAAAATGTATAAAAATAAATGAGCTAAATTGTTGCTGCTCCTTGGCTGAAGTGATTTGCCTGCCGTCCTAAAATGGCAAAAAAATAAAAAAAAACGAAGCCAAGAAGCTGAAACAAAAGATGCCTGAGCAAATTTTTCACATTTTATGGGCAATGTTTTTTCTTGCCTGAGCGTGACTTTGGTTTTGATCATTTTTATTTTCCAACGTACACACGCGTGTTTGTTTATATATATTTGGAGGATATATATATATATACGTACGCATTGCATATTTATGGCTGAAAATATATTATGCGTATAATTGTTGTTGCCTCGTCGCCAAGTTTTCGCTCTTTTTTCAGCTTTTTGTTTCCCTTTTGCACCTTTGCGTCGTCGTTTTGTTGAATCAATTACAGGCAGTTGCCGCCGTGCTCCCTCTTGCCCCTCAGATGCAAGAAGAAAAAAAAAGAAGGAGGAAAAGCCGAGGGAAAAGCGTAAGGAGCAAAGGAAAATAGAACGCAGACAGGCTGGCAAAAATGGCAAATTATGGCACCCCAGAGATGCGCGATAAAAGCCCATTTACTTAAACTGAATATTTATTATTCCTGTCGCTGCCACCTACTCCCCTGCCCCTGTCCCTGCCCCAGCTCCTTCTCGGCTCCTGACTTTTCGCCCATTTCGCATTTCCCATTTCCCATTTCCCTTGCAAAACGCTTGACTTCTCTCCTTTTTCAGCCGCCTCTCTCTCTCTTCATATGCCGCCGCGGGTTTTTCTTTTTTCCTTCTTTTTTTTTTTCATTTTCCGCCCAAAAAAAAAAAAAAGTTTGGGGTGTCATAAAGTTTAGCCTCCGCACCAAAGTTTGATTGAATTGTGTAGAGGGGCGGCGACTTAGATGAGGAAATTCTGGCCAGCCGAAGGGAAGCTACGTTTTACAACCCGCAAAAATCCATCTTTGAAGGGAAAACTATATAATTTTTTATATTTTGGGGTTTCAAAAAGTCGTAAACATTTTTAGAAATATTTTAAAAGGATTCCTAGGACCCCGAAAATGGTAATTACTCAAGGAAATCCCCAAAAAACAATAATTGCTCAAAGAAACCTATCCAAAACCCTCATGAAAGTCCTTTGAAACTTATAAAACTCTTCTAGTTGTCTTAAGATTTTATATTTAAAATAAGAAAATAATGAAATATTGAAAAATCTATCTTTGAAGGGAAAACTATATAATTTTTTATATTTTGGGGTTTCAAAAAGTCGTAAACATATTTATAAATATTTTAAGTGGAACCAAAAAATAGTAATTACTTACTTAACTACCAAAAACCAATAATTACTTATGGAAACCTATCAAAACAATCCTGAAAAATCCCTTGAAACTCATTACAAATTTCTTAGTTGTCTGAAAATGTTATATTTAAAATAAGAAAGTATAAAAATATTAAACATGTAAACAAAATACCAAAAAAATGATTAATTAATTACTGATACCTTTCGAAACCCCATGAAAATGTTTTAAGACTTAAAAACTCACCAAAACTTTTCTAGTTTTCTGTAGACTTAATATTTATAAAAAACAAAATACTGAAATAAGTTACCTAATAATAAATATTTTCTAAGGGTATCCCTTTATAAGATCATTTTACAGAAACCTTTTGTCAAGAATATCCTTTGATTTGAAGCCCCGATTTGAGTTGTTATCGCGCCCGCAGCCCAAACCAAGACACTCGATACCCAAAGTGAAATTCGAGTGCAGAAATTGGGGAAATTCAGGAGATTCTGGCAAAAAAGCCAACGCACAAAAGCCAAATAAATATAAAGAAATTAATGAAGTAAATGATAGGGCAAAATATATATACGTATATATACATCAGGGTGGTGGCGGGAACCGAAACCGAAACCGAAGTGTTTCATAATTTTCGAATTCTAAGCGCCGCCACCGTCGCCATCGAAAATTCCGATAAGGCAGCCCCCAAAAAAATGCCAAGCTCAAGACCAAGACCAAGACCAAGCAGGGAGCCGAAATACAAGGAGAGAAAAAAAATTAAATAATTTATGTTTTATGTGGCACAGGAAGCGCTGCCTTCTGGGGGTTGTTCCGAAATAAAATAAAATAGACAAGACCCAGGAACGGAGCAGAGCGGAGCGGAGCGGAGCACTCAAGTGATTTAGGAAGTGTTTGTCTGCGTTACGCTTGGTTAGTTGATAAAAATCAGTCGACGCTTTTGTATTCTTTTGGCGTTGGCCCTTTGCCTCCTTCTCCCCCCGCAGTCCCTATTTCCTCCCTGCTTTTGGAGGCGTGTTTTGAGTCTGAGTCTGAGTCTGAGTCATGGTCGTCGTCCCCCTTAATTGCATCGACTAAATTGCATTTTAAGCTCTCCGCGTTTCGTTAATTTCTGCACCATTCGGTATGATTTATAAGGCCACGCCCAGAGACAGACCAACAAAAAAGATTGGAAATAAAAATCTGAGACTCCCTTTTAAGGTAGAGAGCTAGCTGCCTGTAAATGGTATCCGTGAGATCTCTTTGAGATTTGTATCTCTCGCATTTCTCGTTGTGTCCTTTTGTGTCTGCTCGCAGGTTGCATTATGGCGCGAAAATATCTGTTGTTGAGCTTAAATTACAGTTTTTGATATCATCGATTTACGAACAACTTTCAAGGACTGAAACTTGCTTTTTTGGGTATTTAAAAAATGAATTTGTAATTTAGAGTTAGTATCTGATGGGTTTTCTATATTTTTAGCATTTATATTTCAGGAAAACATAAGTTACTTACTTTAACTTGAATCTAAAGCTAGAAAACAAGGGTTTTTCATTGAAAATGTTTTATATTAAAGCAAAACTTTTATATATTTAAACCTTAAAATAAATAATATTTTTAGTTAAAGAAAAATCCGTTAAGTTTACATAAACCCAGAAATAATCTCCCCTTTTAAAGTTGCTCCCCCGAAATGTGTATCTGCGGGATGTACAGATCTCCGAATTGTATCTGTAATGTGGTAGTTGTCGTTCTCGTTCTGGTTCTGTGGTTCTCCTTGGCTCGTAGATTGCATTATTGCGTGCCAAATATGAATCAAAGAACGGAGAACGAACCGAACGTATCCACGAGATACGCTCTGGACTGGACGTCCACTTCCTGTGCGGTTTTCGGTGGAGCACAGTTTAAAGTGCCATTAACCCACAATTGCACAAAAGCCAAAAGATACACAATCCGTGTATCTATTGCTCTTTTTTCCGTTCGGTCTTTCGGTCTTTTGGTCTTTTGGTCTTTCCTCTCCTTTCGGGTCAGTTAATTGCAAGTTTTACTCGGCTGCGTGTCAAAATATCATTTTGTGTGTTAGATACATTTACGGTTCGAGAGAATGAGAGAGAGCTCTCTGTTCTTTTGGCTCGCTTTGCTTTTTATTTAGTTCCTTTTTTCTGCTCTTTTTGTGGGCTGGCCATTAATTGTCGTGGCCTGTCATTTTGCGGTACGAATCTGTGGCTAAATACTGTGTGCACCACCTCCACTACCTGGGGCTGGCAGATACACGGGCTCAGCTACAGATACAGATACACCGATACAGATACAGATACAGCGATACACCGATACAGATACGGATGCGGATGGGCTGTGACAACATTTCAATAGTTTTTGTTTGGCTTTGCGCCTTCGGGGGTTGTTTCGTTGGGTTGGCATCGCGACCAGCTGCTGCTGCTGCTGCTGCGGCGCAGGATATGCCACACAGGACACCTTTGTCGCGATAAATTTGAAATAATTTGATGCGTCTTGTTTTATTTGACAGGCAACAAATTCGTGGCCCAAGGGTTTTTGAATCATCCCGCTTTTCCTGTACCGTCCGGCCCGGTCCGGTCCGCAAAATGTAAACAAGTCGCCGGGCCAGGCAATTAAAAGGACTTTCCATTCGTCCTGGTTTCCTCGGGTATATTGTATTTGTGGACATTTTGTGTCACAATAAATACTATTTGTATTTATACTTTAATTGTTTATCTTTAGATATAGAAAACTATTTCTAAAACCTATAAAAACCATCAAGAAAACCCTTGGCAACTGCTTTTTTTGGATAGTAATTTTCCAGGACATTTAATAGTCGTGACACTTTGAGTTCGAGCTTCCTTCTGGTGCTCCTTTTGTGTTCCTCATGTAGGGAAATTCAATTTGTAGATTAAAATGTACTCCCTTGTTGTGTTTGCTTTGTTTTCCCCGTAATAGCCACGTGGGGGTTTTCCTCTCCTTTTTTCCTCTCCTTTTTCCCTCTCCGCTTTTCCTGGGGGCATGGGGATTGTGGTTCCGTTTCCAATCGAGGGCGTGTGGTTCCGTCTTATTCTCTATCTTGTTCCGTGCTGCGAACAATTTTCAATTAAAAACTAAACGAAATCGTAATATATATCGGGCCGAGAGTTGGGTTTCGGGGTAAAATGAATTAAGGAATTAGCAGAGAATTAAATAGGAAAATAGGGAGAGATAGATAGAGGGTGAGAGGGTGGTTTGCCCCACAGGGCAGATTGATTAAAATTGATTGAGCGTCTATGCAAATCAAGCGGGGATTATGTCGAAAATGGCCATCAAATATAAAAGTAAACAATGGGAAATAATGAACAAAATCCCCGGGAACTGAGTAAACAAAAATATTGATAAAAGATATTAAAGTAAACAATGAGTTTGAATAATTAAAGATGCGATAAAAGCATTAAATATTGCCAAATAACCCGGTTAAACGAATTTATAATTGGTAATTAATAGAAAATATATAGAATATTTCTAAAGATTTAAATAACTAATTTTTTATAGATAAATTAATTTAAGAGGATTTTAAAAATACCTAAAATTGTTCTGATTGCTTTAAAGGTATTTCTGACTTGAATAAATATTTGAGAAAATTATTTAGAAATTACAGAAGGCATTTTCTTATTAAAATTAATACAAAAACTCACCAAATATTCAAAAGAAACTTTAAAAAGTGGAAAATTAGGTGAAATAATATCTATATATATTTATATTTCAAAAATGAATCAATTTCAGGTCAAAAGGACAGCTTGAAATGCTTTTTATTACCAATAAAAAACTCAGCTTGTAAAACCCTTTGCGATTTAAACTTTTCTATTGCCGCAACGCTTAACTTTTGACTCGCTGCCTCCACTTTGCCCGCTTAATATTTGCATTATAAGCACTTTAAACCATTTAAACTTGCAACAAACCCCGCTTATTTTTATCTGCAAACCCTTTTCCTAAAAAAAAGGGAAAATAAGTACAGAAAAACGCACTGCAAGGATAAGAAGTGAAGGGGTTGCAAGATAAAAAAAATGCAATTTCCGCACAGACGCACACATTTTCCGGCCAGCAAATACATATACATATTTTAAGGATATATATTTATATATATGTATATATTTATATAGAAAGAGATAGAGGAAGCGCGCGAATGGGAAAACTCAATTTCCAAACTAAATTCAACTAAGAAAAAAATAAAAATAAAATCCAGATAAATAAAATAGGAAAAAAGGAAAAAGCTCGTGTGCAGAAATTGTGAAAATTGTATTTGGCAAACGCATTAAACTTTCATTTTTCTGTCAGGCCAAGGATAACACGGCCAAATAAGGCGCCGCAAATGCAAAAAAGAAAAGAAAAGGCGAAAATAGAAAATATATATTAAAAAAATCAGGGAAAATAGAGGAAATGCACTCACTATATATATATATGTGTGTGTGTGTGGGGGGGGGGAGAAGATATTTGAAAATCAAAGCGAAAGTTCTCGGCTTTTGTCTGTCCGCAGGATTCAGGATCCTTCCACGGCAAACTTTGCTTAGCTCTTTCTCTCTACCTCTATCTCTTTTGCTCCCTCTCTCTCTCTCTGTCGGTCTCTGCGCCGAAAAACTTTTGTCATGAATTGAGGCTGGGGAAATGTGCGAGAAAAACACATCAAAGCAATCAAAAAGTGACGCCAGAGCAATTGAAAACTTTTCGCATGAAAACAAAAAAAATCCAGCCGAAAAACAATGAGAAAAAAGTCGCAGAAATTACCCAAAAAAAAAAAGAAAGAAGTCGCAGACGGAGATGGAGAAAAGGAAGGAATAGAAAATGCAACGCATCAATGCATTTTCCCGACGGTTGGAAATCAAAAGCTAAAGAGTCAAACCCTCTCCCCTTTTTCCGCCCAGTTAATGGCTTTGTTTGCCATGGCCATCAGCCAAAAAAAAAGGGAAGAAAATTTGGGAAAAATAAAATAAAATAAAAGAGAGCCAGCCAGAAACTGCAACTCCCATCATTTGTTCCACTCAAATAATGAGGTTTTCTAAAAAAATAGAATTTACAGTAACTGCTAAGTTGTACAGTATTTATTAGGATTATTTTAAGCTGAATAATATAAAATCTTAGGAAGAAAATAATGCTTAAATATGGCCTTTAAGCAGATCTTACTTAAAAGTAAAAATTGTATTTTCCTAAGTAAAAAAACATGCCAAATTTGCTTTCAATTAAGCAAAGAATTACCTGCAATATATTCCCAGAATATTATCCACTTAGAAACCTCATAAACCTAGAATGTTAACCCTGGCTTATGAACCTCAGAAATACCCTTCCCCCAGTTAGAAGTATAAAGGATACTTCCCAAAAATATATACATATTCTAGATATATATATTTGCTGGCAAGCCAGCTTAATGTTCCTATTTTGCCCAACTTGTGCTCTCAACTTAAATAATTTGCGCATAAAATATAATTTAATGCCGGTCCGTCCCGTCCCCCCTTCCATCAACTTGCTTGTTTGCTTGCCAGAAATTCCAACCAGAGGCGGCGAAGGCAGAGAGGGGGTCCTGATGGGGGCCTTTATGGCACCCATAGCTTAGGCGAAAACGAGGTCAAATGCAATGCAGACGCGTGCCAATGCGAGAGAGTCTCAATTTGGCAGCAGCAGCCAACTGTAGCGGCTATATAGCATATATATATATGGGATTGCTGCCACCCGGAAAACCCCCCTGGAAAATGCCCACCCACAACCCACACCCCTCATCCCACCCCGCTTCCTGACAGGGCGATGCAGATGCATTTGCCTGGCGATGAGATTTACCCGCTACACACAATATTTCATAAAGCCGGGGAAAACTTTCGAGGTTTCAAGCTTTTCCAACAGCAGCAGCAGCAGCAGGAAAATGCTGGCGGCAGGAAAATGCCTTGGCTGCAATAAATGCAGCACAGAGCTCCCAGATATGTGCAAGCGAGCAGAGTGGAATTTTCATGGCAACAGAGGCAACATTTTTTCCTGTATTGATCTTAGAGTCATATAAGCCAAGGGTAAAAATTAATCAGAAAATAGAGTAAGAAATACATTACAAAAAACTATATTAGAAAAATTAAACAATTGCATAGTTAAGTACCTTAGTTCAGATAGAAATCAGTGAGTAGATTCGTATAGTTATTAAGGGTACCAACTTTCGCCCTTATAAAGAGGAGAGAAGAGAGAGATCACTTTCATAACTTCCGCATGCTGTGGAATGTTGTGTTTTGTTGTGGGTTTTCGACGGCGGTAATAGAGTCATTTCCACTTCATAACCCCTATTTACAATCACCAATAGGCCCCCAACTGAAGTCTAGACTCTAGGCTACACTTCAACGTGCACAGGAAAAAATATAGCTAATATATTATACAACTTGAAAATGAAAAGTGATAAATATAAAAATATATAAAAATATAAGTAAATTAAAATGAATAAAGATGGATGAATTCAAATGAATATAAGAGGATATATTTATATAAATGAATACAGATGATTTTAGACAAATTTATACAAATATAGATGAGTTTAGAAGAATATAAATGAACATAGATGAACATAGATGAATATAGATGAACATAGATGAACATAGATGAGCACTGATGAACATAAATGAACATAAATGAATAAAAATATATATAGATGAACATAAATGAACAAAAATGAATACAAATAAATATATAGATAAATATATATGAATATTCTATTTCTATTTCTCCTTAAATTAAATAAAAATTAAACCACATTTCTTTCCCTGTACTTCCTTGATCAGATTGATGCTCTAGTTTAGATCCACATATATATGTATATATATGTTATATTTGTATCTATTGCAGCGAGAGTCTGGGTTCAGTGCTTTGTTGTCCCCGTATTTAAATAGCAAATGATTAGCTTCAATTGGCTTCAATTGCGTATGGACTTAATGCCCAAATTGATACGTATTCCGAGCCGAATATAAGGAGAGATGTAAGAAATCTCGAGGCAAAGCTTCCTTCTCCCCATTTCACCCACCGAGAGGTTCATCTCTTCGCTTTGTTTGTCTGAGATAAAGCCCAAAGCGCGGCACAGCGTCTTCTCCAGTAGTCCGTCTGTCTGTCTGTCTGACTGTCTCATTTTCTATCTGAATCGCTTTTGATGGGATAAGTAGTTGGACGTAGACGGGGGTCCACATCACGCACATTCATTTGAAGTAGCTTCACTTTCAGCACTTTTTAAGAGAGTCTGCTGAGCCGATTGAAGTGTCTGGCAAGTTAAATCATTTGGAAATTTGAGGGTTTTCCTTCTTGCCTTGGGATTCTCTGCGAGTAATAGTAGTTGGCTTGGCTTATTCCGAATTTAAATTGAACAGATACAAAAGTTTCTCCTCTCCGCCTGAACAGAACTTTTTATATATATTTTCGTAACTCCGCCGAGCTATTGGTTGTGCAAATATTTGCTTCATTATTGGGCAACTTCCCAACATAATGACTTTGGGAGCTTGTCAAGTGTTCTTTCTTTGAAATGTGACTAACTTGCAAGTGGAAATGGACTTAAATTTACACATTTTTCTATAGGCTCTCAAATAATAGAGAAATAACTTAAATTAAGTAAATATTTGTGGTATTTGCAGAGATTATTTAATTAATTTATGGCTTCACCCATATTTAGAGCTTCTTTCGCCCCCGGAAATTCCTTGCTTAAATATTTTTAATGATTTGTTTCAATTTAAGCATCGGAAACGCAACGGAGCATGCCCCTGACCTTTGGCTGCGGAGGGGGATGTGTGGGATGTGGGATGCAGCAGATACAAAATGCTGCCGAGATACGGATACAAATGCCGGGGCTGCAAATGAAAAGTTAAACGTTGCGTGCTGCGCCTGTTTATCTTACGGATGCGCCCTGGGATGCATCACTCACTCAACTCGAGCATAGCATTTAACTCATTCGTATAAAAGATACAAAAACCGCGAATGTGCACCACTACGGCTGTCTCTGTCTCTGTCTCTGTCTCTGTCGCTTGCGCTGTCGCTGTCTCTGTATCTGCCGCCGTATCTGCATCTGTGTATCTGCATCTGTGAGATACACAGTGCTTGAACAAACAAATGGGAGAAGCCTCCGCCGCAGCAGCAGCAGCAGCTACTTCTGATTCTGATTCAGATTCTGTTGCCGAACCAACTTCTGCTCATTCATGGCGTTGCACTCGATTAAAAATGTTTCGTGTGTGTTGCACCCTTCCCCCCCTCCTCACCCCGCCATTTTCCTCGAGTTTTCCATCGTCCCCGCCCCCTTCACTCCCTTTGGGTTTTCCCCCGTTTTTGTTGTCGCTTTTGTTGCAGGAAGTGCTCATCTTCATTTACTTTGTTGTCGCTGCCGTCTCTTGACGTTTTTCGGTTTTGCGGATGACACTGTGTGTTCGGCTTGTGTTCTGTTCGGTGAAGTTCTGGGATGTACTGCAAAAAAATAATTGGGTTTAAATATATTGCATAATATTCAGCCATAGTTAATAATATTTATTTTAATTGTTTTGTCTATTTTATTTTGTACATTTTTATAGGTTTTAATTGGGGTTTTTAGTCAAAACTTATAAGAAACTGTTCCCGGGGGACTCTTTTAAAAACAAAGTTGAAAGCACAACGCCATCGCTCTCTCTTATACGCTTTGCCTGTAATGCACAAGCAATGACGAGTGAGAGAGTTTTCTTAAAGGCACTCTGAGAGAACTTTATTGTTTGTACTCTTCCTTTAACTTTATTTGAAGCGAACACTCTCTTTCTCCCTCTAGCTATCTCTCTCTCTCCCTCTCTTTTTCTCCCACGTTTTGCCTGTAATTTACAAGCAGTGACGAACGAGAGAGTTTCCTTATAAGGAAGAGAGAGAAGTCTACTTTCGTAAGGTCTTGGAAACGGAACAGCATTATAAGTCTGATAATTAGTAAAAAAAAATCCTTATAATTCTCAAGTTAATTTCTTATAAACATTAATTTCTTTGTACAATTACATATATTTTTTTCTTGCTGTGTACAGATTCGGTTTGAGATTATTGCCAATTTACAAGCCGCCTGTCTCGCTTGCTCACTACCTGCACCCGTCTCGCTCTGGCTTTAGGCACTCTGCTAATTAAATATCTATGAATGGCGGTCTTAGCATACTTGTGTGTCGCGTATCTGCAATGGCTCTGGCTCTGGCAATGTATCTGTATCTGTATCTGTAGCTCTCGCTCTACTGCTGCTGCTGCTCGTCTCGTTTGTATTTTAATTTAGCATCTTTGAAATTGCCACAGGAAATTGCTTTAATTTCCATTGAGTGTTTCTTGTTGCCGAAAAACCGAATTGCCCCTGTTTTCCGTCTGTTTCTCTTTCTGTGGTTAAGAGCAAGATTATCCCAACCGCACACACACTCGCTTTTCGAGTGGATCGAACTTTTGCGTGAAACTTTCCTCCCCTCCCATATGCACGTATATCTTAAATGCTTTTCATTAATTTATATCGCGAAAACCCACAACAAACAACCCGCAGAGCACACACAGTACACACGGAGCACTCGAGGATAACTGGATTTTTGCGTGCAGTTTCCGGTGAAGACACATCAATCAATGCGATTAGACAATCCCCTCCAAAGGGAGAGAGTGAAAGTGAAACTAGGACGCGACGCATTAAAATCCAATGGCCAATTCTAGGTTCTTTGGTTTACACCCTCCTTCCCTCCTTCACCCACCCACTCGAGAAATCAAAGAAGAGCCAAAACACTTGAGCTCATTTCCCAGGTGCTGCCTTTCCCTTTGATCTTTCTTAAGAAAACCGAGAGAAGCCCCTTGCGTGCACCGCCCAAGGAAAAAGCAAAGGGAAAACCCTGGGCGGAGGCAGGCAGGCAGGAGTGGGCTGGGAGGAGGGCCAAATAAAACACATCGATTGATTGGTCAGCTTTTTGTAAAGGCGAGTGTGTGTAGATTGCTGGGCGGAGCAATTGAAGTGCGAAACCCGAAAGAAAGGCGGCCAAATGGAGCGAAAATGCAAAGGCAAACCCCAAACCAAATGCCAAAAGTTTTCACTGAATTTCCTCAAGGTTTATGCGGTGAAGTTTGGTATGGCAAAGTGTTTATTATTAACTTTAGGGAAGGAGATATAAAGAATAACTTAATTTTGTAAGCATAATTATGGCTTAAAAACATGAATTAATATTTTAATTATTTTGTTCACCTTAATTTCCAATTATAAAATGATCTTTTATATTTTAAAATGGAATTTATTAATATATCTAGTAAATAAAGATGTAATCAAGGCTCAATTGCTAAAATATCTGCTTCCTTTTAATTTCTTAAAAGGTTTTCAATGGCTTAAAGCCTGAGATTTCATCCACTTCCTTATGCTTTTTCCTTTACCAACGCATAAACTGCTTCATTTTTGGTCATTTTGCTATTTTTATTTAATTTCTTTGCCAAAAGATACAACAAAAGCGGAGAGAGCAGGCAGCAGCCAGGGCAGCTCCAGATACAAGTGTACGCTGGCACAGATACATTTTTACGGGCGAAGCGTGAATTGCTCCCCGGGGAATTGGCGTTCCATTAGATACACTTCGATTTGGTAGATTTGACAATGCGCAAAGTGTGCTCTCTGTGTGTGTGTGTGTGTGTATCTGTATCTGTATCTACAGCTCGCAGATGCCAGGCATTTCATTTCATTTCATTTCATTTGAATTTAGTGGCCATAGTCGGCTGACTAATGATGAAAGTGTGACCCAACTTTTGGGGCCATTTGCAGGATGCCAACGTTGTCGTTGTCGTCTTCTTCTTCTGGGCAGCAGCGCAATTTATTACAAATAATATATCATCCCATACCATTTCAGTTGGATTTTGTATTTGGTATTTCGTATTTTGGGTTCACTCTGGCTTTGGCTCCTCCTTCGGATCTGTCCAAAAGTTTGAGTTCGTTTTCAGTTTGGCATATTTGTCAGTGTGGCATTACTAATTGGTGATTACGAGCGGAAGTCGACAAAATATTTGATGCTCTTATTTCTATTTTGTAAAACATTCTCGTCTTCTTTTCCTTCTTCGCGCTGGCTCGTAAAAAAATAAGCAGGAGCACGGAAATTCAAGTGGCTAAATTTAAAATCGAATGCGTTGCTGCTGCTGTTGGGTTAAGCTGTATCTTCATCGGGTATATATACATATATATCTGTATATCTGTAGCTGCTGCTTTTCATCAATGGACTTGGAATATCTGGCCGCGTGCCAATTATTGTTGCAAGTCTCTCCACCAAGTTGTCAAGAAGTTGTGAGTTCTTTGGGCCAACTGCAGGGGCTGCCGCTCATCTCATTTGCATGTGTGTAGCAAAAAATGTTCATTCATTGCAAAAAACATGCCAAAATAAATGGGAAATGGGGAAAATTGAAATGAACTTCGAGGTGGGGAAAGTGTTTTTTCTTTTAGGAGGAGAAGGGGGAGTGAAAAAGTTGGGGCATTGCCCGCCTAATTACAGGCCGCAAACGAAGATGCCAATCAACGCTTTAGCTGCACCTGCTTTACTCTGAAAAGTAGCCAATATTTAGCAGATGTTTCTTTGGATAATATCTTTTCATGAATCTATCTATAACATCAGGGTTTATATTAATAGATTTGAATATAACAAAAATATATTTCGAGTTTAAATCAAATCTTGAATAGGACTTTCTGGTATGTCATCTTCCTAAAAACTTCAATAACCTTAAGAAATAAATTTGTTTCGAGTATCTCCAAGCCCATCCTATATTATTTACAACATTTTCCTTGTAGATTTTGTTTTATTTACCAAACACAGCACATTTTATGGGCTGCATTTTCCACTCACATTTCTCTCCTTCTCTCTCTCTGTTTTTGTTGGCTTTTAATAGTCGGAAAAAAGGAAACTAAAACTGAAACTGAGACTGAGAATGGGAATGAAAATGCTGTGTTGTTGGCCTGTGTCTGTGATAATTATTATGGCGCTCTTGACGCCTTTATTGAGTGTAAAACGTTTCGCAGGCGGTCGCCGCGGATGGATATATGCAGATGCAGATACAGATACAGATACATTTCAGAGTCTGCTTAACCCTCTGCCGCATCTCTCATTTCGTATGCAAAACGATCGGCGGCGATAAGCCGATCAAGATCGAAATCTTTAAGCCAGTTACAAGGTTTTCTTTTTGGAGCTGGTAATATCTCCCTTTATAGCTCGTCTTCTTAACGATCCGTGTGTGTGGCCCCCTCTTGGCTTGGCTTGGAAAATGTCTCGGGCTTTGGCTCTTTAGCTTGTTAAAATGCAACATCGTTGCCGGTTTACTGAAGCGAAACTTTCCTTTGGATTTAACCCCCATCGGACACCCCAGACATCGACATCGACAAACCATTCCAATTTCTGTGACCGCTCAAGCGACAAATAAATGTTATAGTCTTCTTTTTTTTAAACTAAATTGTGGCGTTGCACACGGGAGGAAAATGGGGAAGAATCTAAAAGATATTTTATTATATATTTGTTTACAAATATTTATACATTTATTTAGTACAAAAAAGTAAAGTTTTGCTAGGGTTTTCAGGAATAATATACAAAAATTGTGAGATATCAAGTTTATGATGCTTGAAAATATATATTTATTATTTTTTTAATATTTTTATAATATTAAATTAATGGAAAAATAATTAAGAAAGTGATTTTTCTTTTGTTTTCAATTTAAAATATATTATTACCTCTTTTTTGATTTACGAAACTACTCAAAATTCCTCTCTTTCGTTGGGTTACCTTCCTTGATCTGCTCTGAACTTTTGATATATATTCTAAGCAATTTTTTCCAGTGCAGTCTGCACTGTGTAGGTGGGGCCAACATTGAGGGGCAGGGGTGGGAGCACACTGGAAGTAGACAAGAAGTGTAGAAAAAAAAGGGTTTGGGTTTTGGGATGATCATCATCATCTTGCTTTTTGGGTGTCTCCGTTTCGTTCGTGTGGGCAGATCGACGGATGGATCGCCAGATGGATCATGGATTCCGGATCCCAACTCTTTTCTTAACAAGCTGTCACTCAGTCAGTCAGTCAGCCCTTTTGACGGGTTGTTTCAGCAAGAAGAGTGGGACTTGGACTTGGAGCTGGAGCTGCAGTTGGAGTGTCAGTCGAAGAGGAAGTGGAAATTAGCTCGAAATCGATGGGAATCATTGATAGATGCGATGAGTTACACAATCAACTGCCAAGTGTTGGGGGAACTTCGTTTTTCAAGAGCTGCAAATGGTGGGAATGGAAATTGTACTTCAAAATCAGTCATTACAGACAAATTGTTTAGCTCAATCAAGGTGTTTAGGGAAACTTTAACTTTATAAACTTAAAGTAATTTAATTTTATAAATTAATAAAAAATATTTCCCTTCAATTATTTTAAATACTGTAAAGAAAAAGCTCTCATTTTTAATATAATAAAGCCACTTGAAAGATGGACTCACATTATCTCCTGATTGACTCCGCCTTTAGGCTTTTTTGGTTTTTGGTTTCGTTTTCGGTTTGGAGTTTAAGGATTTTTGGTTTTGCGGTCTCCATTATCAGCTCATGACTGCATGTAGATTTTCCGCCCGGGAAAACTTTTGCTGCTTAGCACACAAACACACAGAGCAGAGCAGAGCAACTGTTGTGCCCTACAAATGTATGGAGCTCGTCAGAGATGTCTAGAAGTTTTTTGGCCATGTCAGGAGCCAGAAGGTTTTCCAGCCCCTCGCTGATAAGGAGCTCTCCCTCCCTCTCTCCATCTCAATGAGATTAAAATCTTTGAAGACATTTTATAAACATAAAAAATGTGCGTCAACTAAACTAAAAATAACAAGAGCCCCCCGGAACGTTAACGTTAACTGAAAGACAAAAGAAGCCAAAACTTTTTAAGCAAAAAGCGGGCAGGGAAGGGGCGGGGAGATTCTTATTCTTTTCCGAAAAAGGCGGGCAAATTCCTGGGCAGGAGGAGGAGGAGCAGGAGGAGGAGGATATCACAAAGGTTAGTGCCCTGCTTCCTTTCTTCTGAGGAAAATGTTAATATTTATTGAAAGCATAAAATAGAAGCGCGACACAAACAAAGTTTGGAGCCGCGTCTCCTTTAAACTTTCCTTTATTTTCCTTTATTCTCTGCTCTGCAGTATCCATTACTGGAAGGATATTAAGGGTATATA
Organism: Drosophila punjabiensis; assembly: GCA_008042585.1. Classification (NCBI taxonomy): domain Eukaryota; kingdom Metazoa; phylum Arthropoda; class Insecta; order Diptera; family Drosophilidae; genus Drosophila; species Drosophila punjabiensis. The sequence goes on from VNJR01005264.1 coordinate 35,594, forward strand.
TGATGTATAATAACTCGAAAATATTTTATATATATTTATTTAGATATTTTTAGGAATATAACTAAAATCTGTGCAAGAAAAGGGGAAGTTATTATTTTTCTTACGGCTTCTGTCATAGATTTAAGTTTTAAATTATTATATTTATTATTATTTATATTAAATAAATCTTAGAAATATGAAATTTGAATCAACAGAAGCTTAGATTAAGGCTTAATGCACACTCACCCGGTATTTCATAGTCTATCTATTCGTTTGCACTGTTCTTTGTGTCTCCTTATTTATTTATTTTGTATTCTTTTATTACAACAACATTAATAACAAAGGCAAAAAAGTAAAGTGCACACACATAAGCTTGCATAGACATCATAAAAAAGTTAAGCTCAAGATACAAAGATACACAGATACACAGCTATACACACTCGCACACACACACACAATAAAAGAGCAATTTGTTATTTAATGAAACTGAAAATGAAATAAACTCGCAGGCAAAAAGCCAGCGCAGACGAAAAAAGCAAAATGTATCTGTAAGATGAAAGCATTAACGCACAGAATGCTAATATCTTATGCACACACACACACACATACACAGAGATATGTGTGTACATATAAAGATACAGATATATGGGGCGCTTCTGGGGAATTACAACAGCCTATGAACTGAAACCGAAACTGAACTCTCTCAAAGCCAAGGCGAAGCTGGAGCTGGAATAGAAACGGGGGAAAAAGCAACAGAACTGAATCTGTCGTGTCTTTGATTACTATCAGGGTGCACTGGGAAAAAATATATGCTATTACAGGCTTAAAAATATATATTTGAATTTAATGAATACAAAAATAAATCAAGAAAATGAAAGTAGAAAGAAATATCATAAGAAATGGTTTGATTTAGTGATTTGTTCAAGGAAGTGCTCTAGATTTTCTTTCAGTGCCGCTCATAAACCCCACACATACACTGAGGCACTCACACATGGTCACCCATTTGTATCTTTGTATCTGCATCTCGCACATTAACAGAGAAGAGAAAAAAAAGATACAAAGAGAAAGAGAGAATAAAGTTAAGCTAACAAAGCGAAGCGCCGAAACTCAAGAGAAGGTGGACAAGGCAGTTGGCAGGGGGGGGGGGGGGGGAAAGGGAGGGGGGGGGGTGGAGAAGGAGGGCTAGGAAAATGTATTTTGGGGATAAGTGAAAAATGTTGTAGGGCAATTTCGGTCGTTTATGGAATTGGGACAGAAAAGCAGCAACCAGGCCAGCGAAAAAATACGAAATAAATTCAGAGGAAAAAAGGTTTAATTAATATAAAATATTTATAAATAATAATTATATAATTAAGTTAAATTTCAAACAAGTTCTGATTAATTTTTTAAAACACTTAAAGTGTAAATTCTTCAAGTTCAGATCTTTTATTTTATTTAGCATTTTCTGCACTCATGACAGAAATCCATAAAAAATCTGTAAAATATCTTAGACTCTTCCTAAAATTAGCAAACACATTTCTTTGCAAGATCATAAAATCTCAAGCCGAGTTCTTCGCTCTTTTTGCAATCGTAAAAGTCGGAAAAAAAAGACAGTCAATCAGCAGATGTGCAATATCTGTTGCTTCTTTCAGTTCCAGTGCCCCTTCTCTGTAATTATGTAGGTGTGAACACTCGCCCTGTGACATGATCATCAGAGAAAGGAAAGAAAAAAATAAGGAGCAGAACGACCCGGACCATGGCCCATAAATTTAAAAGCAATAAAACTTTCAAGACAAATAAATGCGGCTTCCCTCCTGCAATTGTTGCCTGCAGCGGCATCGGCAGCGGCAGCGGCAACACCAACATAAATCTCGAGGCACGCAAAATATTTAAACAAAAGGGGAGACGACGCGTGCGTGCGGTTTCCCGATCTACTCTATATAGTATCTGTATCTGTATCTGTATCTGGCCAGACCTTGAAATGATGCACACAATGAGCGGGCAAGATACACACACACTTATGACAGGGGCGTTAATTTATGTGAGACTGCAGTTTGGATCAACACAAAATGAGAAGAAAATAAATAAAGGCTGGGGATATGCAGGGGGGAGGGGTATAAAGAGGGGGATACGTAAAGGGGGGCTTACGTCGAGGGGCATATCTTTCTTGCCCAGCTTTCTGGGCGATCATGTGCGTCATTGCCATTGAGGATCGTTGATCTGATTGCGTGCCGCATCTGGAATCTTTTGGTCTTTAAATATATATATGTATATATATCAGCAACAGATTGGATATTATCGTGTGGGGGGAATTTATGGGGTCAGTTTAAATATTTATGCCAGATTTGTCCAAGTCTCAGTGGATTTTATAACCTAAATTTATAGGAAAAGGATAAATATTTAGAGCAAACTTATAGAAACTTCCTTTCATTACAAATTTATTTATATTTAAAGATAAAATTACCAGGATTTATAGTTGTATTTATTTTCTATGATTATTTACAAGGAATCTTTATTGTTCTATATATTTCTTAGAGTATTTACTCATATTGTAGATAACTTTATAAATCATTGATAGACTGTTCCAATTTCCCTTATTTCTCAACAACCCAGTTCTGTGTTTCATCCTCAAAAAAAAAAAAAATCCCAAAATAAAAACACAAAGTTATAAACAAACTCTGACACAGAAACAATATCTTTCAATATCCATCAAATTAATCCCAAAAGATCATCCCAGCAAAAGCAACCACAAACTATATGATGGCATTACAAAACAAGCCATCAAGTATATGGCTTTTCACCGCCTGAACTTTGATCACTTCAAGTGATCTTTCTTCCAGTTCAAGAACCAAAAAAAAAGAGAGGAGGGGAAAAGCAGAAAACAGAAAACCCCCCGAGAAAACCCCGAAAAAAAGCGATCAAGCAGATTGCTCCCAATTCCATAAACGAAACGATCGTGACAAGAGCTTTCGCTGACGCTGCCACAGAGCTCTCCCATGATTATTTTGAGTGATCTTCTTGGAAGAAGATACTCTCGAGAAACTCTTTCGGATTTCCCAGGAGGGGGGAAAATCGTGGAGCAGCTGCCCGATGCTTCACATGAACTCCGGGTGACACTCTCTCGCCACCAATGGCTTTTGGCCAATTAGCTTTGGCCTCAAAAATAAAAAAAAATATCAAATCAAATCGAATGGAATCGAATCCCCCCTTTTTGTGGCACCTACCACGGACACAGTCCCCTCTTGTTCCTTAGTTTTTCCACTTTAAGATTTTTTTGTTCACTCCAAATTGCACAGAGAGAAATAAAGATCAATACCTTTATACCTTTGGTAAATTTATCTTGAATTTTTATTTGTATTCTTTTATTTCTATGAGTTTTAAGAGCTTTTAGATTTAATTATTAAATGTTTGTAATAGCTTAAACTTCATCAATAGCTTTTTTAGAGACTATTTTCTTTAACATTTCTTTTATTATTTTAATTCTTACCAATTTAACTAATTGTTAAGCAACTTATTCTTATTTTATTACCACCTCAAACCCTTATTATTTAACTACCAAAGTTGGCAACTCTTCTGGCTTTATAACACTTGAGATCTTAAGCGTTAAATTCCTAATTTATTTCGCAGTGTGCCTTAATTATTCGAGGCGTGTGTTTGGGTTGTGTTTATCTAAGCAAACATAAAACAGAAAATGAAAAACCAAATAAACGCTAATTGGAAAAGCATATTTTATACGGACTCGGCGCTGTTCCTGTTCAGCTTTTCTCGTGCTGCCCCCTCCTGTGGCACGCACTCTTCTTCGGCTTCGGCTTCTGCCCACTCGTAAAAACTGGAAACATTTTTGGGAGAAACGAGAAAAATGTGCCAGCGCGATGAGGAGGAGGCAGGCAGGCACAGGCAGGCGACCATAAAAATGTTGTTGGGCAACCCTTTGGCTCTTGGTTTGGTTTTTGGTTTTGTCTACAAAAAAAAAAATAAAGCACCAAGTGTTGAAGGGGGAAAAGGGGCAAGGGGAACGCCACACCATGCCACGCCATGCCACTCCACAGGGAGTGGGAATTGGTTGTCAAATGAAATGCCGTGTTGGCCATCATGATTATTTCTGACATTTGTGGCAAATGTTTGAACCGAAAACTTTTCCCCCACTCCGCCGCGGATGTTCCCCTCCCCCCTCCCCCCCTTCAGCCATTTTCCGACTATTTATAAATAATCAAAATTGTTGACATCGAATCTCGGGCTGGAGTGGCGGCAAGGGGAATGAATATTTGGCTTAGACGCCATTTAATTGTTTTATGCTCCCAGTGTTCGTCGCGGAGAAATAAAATCAATTTTAATTACATTTAGTCGCTGACATTTTGATGGGGGGGCCGCCTGTGTGACAAAAGCAGGGGGAAAAAGGGGTGCAGAGGGTGCCGGGGTGAGGCCAAGGCTCTTTTCTGGTTTCCACAAGGAAACCAGTTCTGCCCAATCCCAGCTCAATCCTCGGTGCTCAATGGTCCGATTCCCAGTTTAAGTTGAAGTCCCAGTTCCAGGCTCTGCTTTTGGTTTTCTTATTTATTCTCCTCTCTCTCTCTCTCTTTTTTTTGTACTCTTATTTTTTCTTATTCCTTTATTTTTTTTTTTTGAAGCTGCATCCTAACGCAAACCTGGAAACTTGTCGCTGGTTTTTTTTATATTTTTCTCGGCAAGCAACTTGCTGTGAACTCGTTTGGTAGCATTTTGGGTGGGCGAAAGGGGCAGGGATTTGTTGTGTCTTTTCTTCTCTTGATTTTCATTTTTTCCTTTTTTGTTTGGGGTGCCAAGGAGGAGGGGCTTGCGGAGGCGGAGGGGCGTCAACATGATTTGCACTACAAAACTAAAAAAAAAGAAAGAAAGACAATTTTTAAGGAGCAGTCTCACTCCTTTCCAAGTGCACTTTAAGGTAAATGTAAATGTCTATTTATATTTTTTTTAGAAATAATTAAAGTGAGCAACTTAAAGGATTTCTAATAATTTATATAATTATTTACATGTATTAAGGTTTTTTTAAGAATTCCTAGGCATTTTTATGGCTTGTTTTTTCGATTTATTTATTTTTTAAAACTGCATTTTTTACTAAAATATATTTTAAGTGAAAAAGTCCTAAAGTTTCAATAAATTTACATAAATATTTCATGCTCTAAAATATTCTTTTATTTTTAGGTAATTATTACTCTGGAAATTTATAGTTAGTTTGAGTTAATTTTCAAACTTCTTTCTACTAAAAACGACTTCTTAGTTTTTTGAATTAATTTGATCTTATAAAGCTTCAGTTTTTAGCTTGTTCTAAAGCCTTAATTTCCCGGTATAAATATATTTTAAAATATTAATAAAATATATTTTAAAATATTAATAAAATATATTTTAAAATATTAATAAAATATATTTTCGCAGTGCACTTTTGCCTGCCTGCGTTGCTGCCTCTTTTTCGCGCTGCATTTTTCGCGTAGGCCGCCCGACGAGAGTGCAGCGAACTTGGTAGCCGGAGCGGAGATTAATGCGCCGCACAGACAAAACTCAGCTGGAATATTTTCTGGGCTCCGAACGAACTCGTTGTTGTTCCCCTGTTCGTGCCTGTGGCCAGTAAATTTTGAGCTGCTTTTGCCTTTGCTTCTGGCCTGGGCCAACAAGTAGATTTCGTATCTGCGAGATGCGTTTCGGGCCAGCAGCAGCAGTAGTAGATATTTGGCCAGCAGATTTCCTAGAACTCATGCATGGAGACTAGAGAGAGGGAGAGCTAGCTCAGTGGGATCAATCATAGGAATGTCAGGGATTTACCACCGAACATATATGAAAATTCTCAGTATCTGCAAGATGGATTTTAGGGGAAGATAAGAGGCTCTAAAAGCTGTGAGATAATTTTAAGGAGGCTTAAATTAATAAGGATGATCTCTTCTTGAAAGAAGGGATAGGAGTTTCACTATCAATCTTCACTACAAGTTATGAATAAATAAATCATTAAAACCCTCAAAAAGATTTCGAAAATTTATTGAATTTTCCTAAAAATTTCCACAACGAAAGATACAAAAAATAAGATACCAAAAATTGCAATGAAATTCCTTCAACGCTTTCCTCTCCACAACATATACTCCCTTTAAACACTTGTCATAATTTGTTCATATATCATTCCAACAGCAATTATGCGATTACATAGCTTTTTTTTGCCTCTCTTTTGTTGTTGTTTTTGTTGTTGAATTGTTGTATCTTTTGGCTGCGTGTTGTTGAAATATTTGAACAACAGCCGGGGATTTGAGAGTTCTTTTTGTCTCGCTTTTTGCTTTGCTTTTAATGAACGTGAAATTATATTTCATTAGCCGGCGCTGTGAGAAGATATAATAACAAAAAAAATTTAATAAAAAAGGGGAGAAAAAAACAAAAACAAAAACGAAATGTATCTATTGAATGTATTCGCTTCACTGGCGCGGAATGTGCTAGTTCATTGCGTTGTGTTAATTAATAAACGCCTCAAAAATCAGGCAGTTGTTCGATGTTTGATTAATGGCAATTGGCCAGGTTCACAGATACGCCTTTGTATCTCACAGATACAGCAAGGAATTGACCATTTTTGCGGTTGAGATACGATGTATCTGCAAGTGTAAACATTACACTGGCCGAAGATTTAGAATATATATAACTTAAACCATTTTCATCTCTTTCCATTACTGATTTACCTTGGAAATATTATTTGATTGATTTCTCTCTCTCTGTGCACCTGTATTTTCCGCATCTGTATCTCTGTCTCTCTGCATCGCTGCATTCTGCATCTCTGCGGTTCATTTGAGGTGTCTCTGTCTGGCTGTGTGGAAAGCCGAAAGCCCTTTTGGTATTACTTCTTTCTTGGCCAAGCACAACACCTACCTAGCTGTGTGCCCTTTCTGCACTGGATCTCCCTCTCTTTTGATTGATTTTGATTCACTTCGTGTCCGTTGTTGGTGTTATTCAATTTTTGTGCCATATCATAAATTTAATTTGAGATGAAAATCCCAAAGATATGCCGCATTATCCGGATGCTGGGGCTCGTGCTGCTGTATCCCACAGATACGTTCGTTTCTCGTTCGATCTCCTCCACAATAACGGATTACATTCGAAATTGTTTGGCGCCCGTCCCAACTTGAGTTGCCTCCAACTCTAGCCCCTCCGCAAGGCGAGTGTTTTTCCAATATTACACGATGACTTTGAATATTTTTCCATGTGAGTGTGAGTGCGAGTGTCTGTGGTGAACATCATGGGTGGGATTTTGTGATTAGAGCGATACACACACACACACACTCCGGTCCAACCGTCCAGCAGTCCAATCGGATAAAGAGGGCGGCAAGTGTAACAAATATGTTCAGTCGGACATGAGACTACAAACTGGCAGCAGGGAGGCCAGGCCGACGTGGAGCGGAGGGAGAGAGATACCAAAATGGAATCCACACTTATTCTGATTGTTTGCCGAGCTCCCTACCTCCCTCCTCGCCCCTCGTGGCTGCTGCAGAAAACCAGTTTTCAGTTTGGTTATTTGAACGCATCCACCACGGGCCAAGAATGATTTTTGGTTTGGCAATTTCCAAAAGGGGGGGGAAATCGATAAATATATTTTTCGGAGGCCACTCCGCATGCAGCTCTCGATTGGTAGGATCAGAGCCGATTAGGGAGATGCAAAAACGTTTGCAACTGCGAAAAATAATTAACATTTTGCCAGGCGTTGTTTGTTGTTGCCACAATCAATCCCGGAAATGAGTGGAAATTAAGGGGAATTTTGAGGAGATTCTCGGGTATCTTTGGGTTTCTTCAAAATATTTCTTTGAAATTTTCTTTAAAATGAAATATTGAAATAATGAAGGAAGTTATTTATTAAAATTATATTGAAGTTATTTTCGAGGTTAAAATTATATTAAAATTTTTTTTTTTTAATTTTTAAAAGAAGATACACAGCTTCTGTCTCATCTGAAAGTAAGGCTAACATTGTAAGCTCAAATATAAATGCTGCAAACAATTAAAAAACTAAAATATATCATAAAATATATCCCAATAAACTCCGTATAAAAATTCTAAAAAATAACAAAATGAAACCACGAAAAATCACCAAGTTTAAGGCGTAACAAAAGGTCACCAGGTTGTTGTTGTTGTCCTCAAAGACAACACCCACTTACATATATATAAATTCTATTCCCAATTCAGATCTGCTGCCATCATGAAGACTATATGAGAAACACAAGAGAAAATCCACACACAAGAAAAAAAAGGAGAGAAAATCCAATTAAAACGGAAGGATAAGGGAGCAGGAATTAACGAGGGGAAATCCGGTTGCTAAGGATTTCGACCCATTTCGGATTTTCTCATTCGATCGAAGCTACATCCCTTTTTTTTTGTTTTTTGTTTTTTTTTTTGGGGTGGCACCATGCCACCTAGGCCCCACGGGCCCCTCCTGCCCCTGTCCATGTCTCGTACGGGGTGCAGTCATAATAATTGTAATAATTACAATTGAATTAAATAAGCGACCAGAAAAACGAAACGAACACAAAAAGAAGAATACGAGAGAGAGAGAGAGAAAATATATAATAAATTATATAAATAATATTACATAATTTCCGCCATAAATCGTGAAGTGAAGTGCACTCGCAGTCGCAGTGTCGGCGGCACAGTAAATTCCAGACACAAAATGACTATGAAATCGATGAAGTACTCCGATTGTGATACCATCATGGATGGCTACAATCCGGTGCCGCCGCCCCTGCCCCGCCGAGTGCCCCCCGTGCGAAATATCTACGCCGAGCCCTTTGCCCACGAGCCGAACCATTCCAGCAGGTAAATATCGATAAAGAAACAAATTTCTAAAAAAAAATCTTTAATTTTTCCATCAAAATATTATTTAATTTGCTAGGAAAATTATGTTTTTAGGGTCTGGTTTATATTTTTGAAATTAAAACATAAGAAACGGTGGGGAAAGATATGGGAAACATTTTTTAAATTATATACAATATAAAAAGAAAATTAATTTTAGTGTTTTTGGAATTCATATAAGCCTTTAAAAAAATGAAAAAATAACTATTCAAAGTATAAGGATATGTGCAAATGAAATTTTGGAAAATTAATATATCAAATCTTATTCAAAGATTTAAATAGCAAATTTCTTAACATTCAAAAAACCACAAATATATTTTTTGAGACATGAAATTTAACAAAAATATTGTTAAAATAATTTAACAAATTTATTTGTTCGACATTTTCTAGCTAAATTTGTTATTAGCGGATATTTTCTTTAAAGGAAAACATTAAATATTAAAACTCTCTATTTAAATATCTGCGTCTTAAAATAATCAGTTTAATATTTATAAATTCCTTGAAATTGTAATAGTCTCCTTAAAAATTTATTATTTGTAGTTATTAAATATTTTTCAAGTGCTTTTTTCACCTGCAAATAATTGCAATTAAGTCAAGTGTCATCGCGAATTTACGGCGCCATCAAAATGCCAGAGACAAAGTCAAATGGCGATTATGTGCAGCAGGAGAAAGAGGTCAACTCGGGTCAACTAAGTGGCCAGTTGCAGTTGCAGAATGCTGATAAAATCATTGCTGAAATATTGCCTTGGATTTAGGACTTAATTAACAATCGAGTCCCCAGGTCTGTTGGGTTTAAGTTGCTTCTGGAAAAGCAACTGCAAAGTGCAAAGTGCATTTCGGAAATTTAATATGTAGCCAGGAAGCGGCTTAGACGCACTTGCTTTGAGCCATAATTAAACGCCAATTTCAATGAGAGACAGGCAGGAAATCAAATGTAATTCCAAGTGAAATGCCTTCGATCATAATTAAAATGTTTATATTACTTTCAATTGCAGAACATTTCTGTCTGTCTGTCTGTCTGTCTGTCTGTATTTTTAAAGAACAAAAGTAATTGCCGAACCAGAGACGGCGAGCTAAAGGTTATTATTATTTTGCTGAAACCCAATATGAGCAACTAAATGTTTGGATTAATCAATGTAAAGCGCTCTGAACTAATTGGACAACTGATATATTATTTCATAAACAAAATGTGTCTGTGTCAATTAGCAACCTCTTCCCCGGGCCCATTAGCAGCAATAAGTGGTCAATTTCTGTGTTCTGTGGCCTTAAAAAGTGTGAACTTGCCAATTAGTTGGAACGTTTACATAATAATTGCAAATTCAATTGGAAAACATATTTGTGGAGGACGACAAGAGCGCCTCCGTAACTTTGAGTGTATTATCCTGGGAAAAGGATAAATATTATTTCCCTGTTTGAAATGGGTGTCACCACAAGGTGTTGCTTTGTTTTTCTGCGCCTTTTTCAAGAGAGACAGAGAAAGAGTTTCATTTGTGAAAAACTCCATTCTTTGGCGCAATCATCGCCAATTCAAACGCAAGAAACTGGAACACAATTGCAATAAACGCACGCCTCGCTGAGTAGCTCCTATATTTGTTCCTGTTTTTTTTTATATTCACATGCCACAGAGTTGCATATTAAAAAAGGAAAAATATCACAGTGTGTGTGTGTGTGGAGGCGAAGAGCAGATGATAAAGAAATGTCCCATATAAAGCGGCGTGAGTCGAGTGTACAATATGCATTTTCATATCTGAATAAATAGACAGGCGAGAGGTGCGGAGTTGCTCTTCTTTCTTCTCGCTGGCATATAATATATATATCTATATATATATATATATATATATGTATTCGTCCCACAACAATGCCCCGAGGAGGCGGAGGGGTGAAGCCCGGTAACGAGGGCAGACAGATGGAAGAGCTTACGAGGACGAAAACGAGGATGAGGAGCAACAGCGGACAAGTGGTAACCAACAGTCAGCCAACTGATACAAGAGCCTGTCTGCACAGTAGAAAAAAATGCTTAAATAATTGTTACAGAAACTAAAAAAAAGTAAAATGATATCAGGTTCAAAGCACACAAGCACATTTACCGATTTTTATTTTGCTAAAGAAAAGGTTTTCCAGGAAGACTCGATTAAAAAAAGAAACGAAAGAACTCCGTTTTAGAGCAAAAGCAGTCTTCGCTCTCTTTTCACTTTATAATTCTCTGTTTCGCTCTCTTTCGTTATCCCTTCAATGCTTTGCCTGCAATGTACTTGTAACAGCGAACGAGAGAGTTTTCTTTAACTACTCTCTGAGAGAATTTAAAAGTTTGAGCCCTCACTCTTTCTTCAACGCTTTGCCTGCAATGTACAAGCAATAGGAAAGAAGAGAGTTCTCTGGTTCCAGTTTTTTCTCTCTATATCCCAAGAGTGAGACCCTTTTTCTTTAGATCCGTTTGGTGTGAACTTGAAATGGGAAATTGAGCTCTCTGGTCAATACTATAACTTTTCTTGCCGTGAACGACAAAATAATGGGCAATGGGGGGGCGTGGCTATCGCCATTGCTGTGGGCGGATGGTTATTCGGCAGTGTGGCGCAATATGTTTGCCTGTCAGTTTCATGCATTTCATATCGAAAACCATTCGTACTTTTACTTGAGTGAGTTTTATGAGCAACGAGCCGAGCCTGTGTGGGGGCTACACACACAGACACTCACATATGAGGACGAGGATGCTCCACTGGCTACATTGTGTTGTATCCTTTTTCTCCCCAGTTCAAAATGGGATAGTGCCGGATTGCGGCGGGGATTTTTCGAGAACACACGGCGAAACAGGAGAGGAGGGAGTAAAGTGTAGAAGAGGATGACATCAGTGGCCCCGTTTATATGCATAGTTTTTGGTTGCTCTGCGATTGCAAAACTGCGAAGTGGGTTAGATTGTGTTCCGCTGGCTCTGTGCCTGTGCCTGGGCACGCTTTGCTTTTATATTAAATGAAAATTCCAATTACTTTTTATGGGACTCTACTACTACTGCCGATGAAACGAAAGAGGCGGTGTTGCACTTTGCTCTCAAACTTAACTATTTAAGGGTTACAAAGGAGATCATGAAAAAGTATAGGGTTTTGAGATGAGGTTAAGTAAATTATAAAATATTTAATAAATATTTGTAAACATCTCAAATTGAGTTTATATATATTTTTACTCTCTCTCGTTCTTTCTCTATTTTTGAGGTAACGAACGGGAGAGTGTTTTATCTGCTAAACCCTGAGAGAGTTTTGTTTATTATCTCTCTAAGCGCTCTTAGGATGCACCGAAAATCAAATACTCTCGTTCTCTGTTTGTCGTAGCGAATGAGAGAGTTTCTTTTTTTGCTCTTCCTTGAGAGAGCCTTTACAAATATTTTCTCCGCAAAGAATTTCTTGATCAAATTGGGTTTCTAGATAAGTTTCTATAAATAAACAGTAATTTTTTGAAACAAAACCAATATAAAATATTTAAAATCGATAACATATTTTTGCTCTGTGCCTGATTTAAGCCCCTTGAATGTCAAAGTTCCCTCGAATGCAAACCGAAAAAATTACAATAAATATTTCTCTTTCTCTTCTTCTCTTCCTCTCTCTCTCTCCGCTTGTAGGTAAGTTATGGAATACGAATATATGTATATAAATTTATATATATATAGGAGGGAGCCTGCATATTTGAGGAGCGCGGCAGGAAAAGAGCTGTGTAGGATCCTGGAACTGAAAGTGGAGCTGGGGAATTTAATAATTCAAGTGGCCGGTGAGGGCGAAGGCCTCTCTAATGACCTACTTGAAAACAAACAACAACAGTGTAACGATAAAAAAGAGAAAGAAAAAAGTATTGTAGGTAAAAGGAGGTAGGCAGGTAGGAAGGTTGGGTGGGTGGTAACCACCCACCTATCCGCACATAAGTAATTTGTGTGTGTGCTCGTGTGGGGGTCAGGTGGTTTGCCAGAAACTTGTTTAGTTTTCGGTTTGGCTTAGTTCGGTTTCAGTTCAGTTCAGCTTTCAGCTTTCAGCTCAGTTTTCCGTTCTCCGTTCTCAGTTCTCAGTTTTCCGCTTTCAGTTTTCAGTTTTCAGTTGAGTTGCAGCAGTTTTCTATTTACTGTTTTCAGTTGCCAGTTCAGTTTTGAGCTCTCGGTGTTTGACTTGCTGCAAGTATTTCTAGCAGGACCAACACTTGAAGTGCATTCCGCAGGATGCAGGAGATGTGCTGTGTGGAAGGTAACCTCTTGACCTAGTCCAATCAATATCCTCTGGCAAACATTCGTCTTGGCATTATGAGTGAAATGCTGAGCTTCATATAATTTTCTTGTTTCTTGCCTTGCACAAACAAAGGACAACTCCGCACAGGACATATCATATATCTGCCATAAACTATACTATACCTCCTGTGGGCCCAAATGGGGGGACTCAGAGTCACAACTCGATTTTGCTCGTTAGACAACATTTGTTTCGGACAGTTGGCAACTAATTTGTTTTGAAATGGATGTCGAGTGTGTGTCCTCGACGACCCCCAGGACGAGGCTTGGCTTTGCTACGGAAGCAAGGAGGAGGTCACTGCCAGCAAATTGAATAAAGAACAAGAACAAGCAAAAAAAAAAAGGATCCCCTGAAATAAGGACAAGACAGAGACAGGCCTTTGCTCCTTCCACCCAACAATTCTTGCTGTAAATATTATGCTAGAATTTTGATAGATTTCGGTGGGGTTTTAGGGTTGCTTTTACCCACAAGAAAATTGCTCTCTTTTGGTCCTTAGAAATTTCCAAGAAGACCAATTGAGAGCCTCTCCTTATAAAATATTTAAAAAGGAAGTCAACTATTGAGCTATTAGGTAGCATTTTTTAAAGTTTTGTCTGGATAAATACTAATACAAAAAACCATTTAAAAAGTTATAGGTTTATTAATAATTTTTTGAAATAGAGAATCCGGTTTTAGTACTTGAAGTTGGATAATAAACGCTGCTTTAGGTTTCTGGCTGTGTCCACTTGCTCGGTTTCCTCACTAACGACTGATATATTATCCCGGCTGCCTGGATAATATTTTTATTAAATGAAATTTGCTCAAAATTAGTTCGAATCCTGTTCAAATTTCACTCACTTGGCAGCATCCTGTGGTTGCTTTTCCAGTAATATCGCTGGCTCCTCCTTCTGTGCAAACTTCGGGAGCTGATAACGTTCGGAGGTGGACCCAAGCTGGTGGCCAAACTCAGGGTCCTACTTGGTGTTTTGGCAGTCGCCACCGATTTATTGGACGTCGTCCTGCTAGGACACGAGGACGTTGAAGCTTTCGCCGCTACTTCCACAGGCTGGGGATTCCCAGCAACCGTCTTGCTACTCCCCGGCAGGACCAAGGACGAGGTAGCTGGCGAGGTAACGAAATTAGCGCGCAGCTCTGCTGCCGTTAAGCGCAGGGACTCGTTCTCCTGGAAGAGGCGATCCCGCAGGCTCTTCAAGCCCTCCATGTGGCATAGTCTCTGCTTCTCCAAGTCCCTCATGTTGTTCCTGGCCCGCTCCAGGATATCAAAGACCCTGGCCATGTGGCTATTATTCACCTGCTGGGCGCGCTTGTGGGCCTCGAGACGCGCCGAGATAGGATTCGAGCTGGATTCAGGCTCCTCGCTTGCCTCTTGGTTCTTTTTTTTCGAATTCTTCTCGGCCATGGTTTGGTTTTTCCAGCTAAAAAATAAAAATAAAAAGGAAAAGGAGGAGGTGCTGTGTGGAATTTTGAATTTAGTATTTTCGGTAATGGCACTCAGGTCAAGGCTATGCTATGTTGCCGAAAAAAAAATAAAAAAATACAGCAAGTCCTGGCAAATTGCGGCACTGAATTGAATTGCGATGGCCACTCAAAAATATATATAAAATAAATAAATCGGAGTGCGATTTTATGGCCACTCCCAGTGGCCTTTTAGCCACTCTCAAATTGGTCCAACTATTAAAGTGAAAAAGTTTTCCCCAGCTTTTCCAGCTCTGCTTCTCTCTCTCTCTCTCGCTCTCTCTCATATTTTGGCAGACAAACTTCAAACTATTGTTGTGGCAAGTCAATGAACTGGCAAAATCGCCTAATATTTCCACACTCCCAGACACTTGTCGTCCTTCTTCTACTTCTCCTTCTTCTTATTTTTCCTGCTCCTGTTTGCTGCAAACAAAAAGGAGTTTTCCCCGGGAGCTTCATGTTTTGTGCTCTGAATGGCCAAGTATATTAAAAGTCTATTTCTTTTGGCAAGACAATAAAGTAGCGCGAGGGCGCCAGGACAAAGGCGCACGAAGATGGGGAGCAGTAGTGGTAGGTGGCTCCTGGCTCCTGGCTCCTGGACTCTCAGGAATAGCCAGGACTCTGGCCGCGTGGGAGGGCGGGGGGCACTGTCGGTTCTGGATGGCTATTGTTCTACTTCGCGAAATAGCGCACATAAAAAGCCAAAGGACGACGGCTATAAATGATAAAAAAGGGGCAACCCAGAGGCGCAGAAAACAGGGAAGAAGAAGGGGTTAGGGAAGAGATACAGAGAAAGGCAGAGAGAAAGAGACACAGAGAGAGAGAGTTGGTGAGTGGAGAAACTGAAGCCGAAGTGGGGATAAATGACAGCCAACTGGCAGTCAGACAGAGGCGTGCACCCCAAGGGGGAGAGGGGGCCAAGAGAAGGACGCGGCAAAAAATAGGGAGAAGCCCGGAGAAACCAAATGTAGGAGAAAACGAAGGGAAAAAAAGGAAGAAAACGGGAAAGGAAAAAGGCCACTAAAATACAATGAAATGCCAGGCCCGACATTCGACATTTTCCAGGCACCCCGACCACCACCAGCCCCCCCTGCTCCCTGCTCCCTGCTCCCTGCTCCCTACGCCCCTGTCAATGCCAGCGATGTCTACGAGGAAAAGGGTTAAAAATGTTTCATTGCCTCGACAGGACTGCGAAGACAACATATGCCAATAATTTACGCAATTTAGACAAAGCAAAAAAAGTACAAAAAATACAAAATACGCAAAGGAGAAAAAATGAAACCAAAAACAAGACAAACACAGAGGCAGCTAAGGGGAAAATGGGCCCCAAGAAGGAATATTTTCTCAAGGCAAATCCATCAGGACACGCTCAGGCATGAGTTGGGTCCCAAAACTCACCCAAAACTCACCCAAAACTCACCCAAAACTCACACAAAACTCAACCGAAACCCCATCCCAGAAAGCAAACCGAATTGATGCTCAATTTTATATTTTAAATGTTATTCAAATTGTGTCACATTTCTCAGTGTAATGGCTTGGAATTGTCTGCAGAGCAGAGAAAATCAACCGACAACAAAAAAAAGGGTTCCAACCACGCCCTTTTTTCGCCCACTTAACCCCCTTTATGTGTGTGTGTGTGGCTTGTAACTCCCCTCGAATCGTCCGCCCGCCTAACCCCCATTTTATTTATTGACTCTCATTTCTCCCTCCGGGGGTTGCCACACGTAGTACTATATATCCACTATATATACCGGGAGACTCCGAGTGCGGAGATATGGCGCTGAGGAGGATGCCATAGAAATGAGCGATGCTCGGGCCGATTTACAATGCGCTAAGTTAATCAGCCGCAGCCAAACGACAACAAGAACAAAAACAACAAAAACAAGAACAAGTCGAAGTTGGCCATCGCAACTGACCCTCAAAGGTTGCCAAAGGGAAAAGGCAAAGGCAACGGAAAAGGCAAAGGGCCCAGCGTTTACTTTTGCGGAAATTGCGTCATTAACAGGCGCTTAGTATAGTTTTGTGTGATGTATAAATACAATATATATGTGTTTATACATCTATATATGTGGGTATCAGTACAGCCAAGGTCGAAAAAATAGGATATTTAGAAGGTTGTGATCAGAAGTAAATAGAAATAAATATAATATACTTCTCAGAAAGACAAAAAATTAGGAATAGAATAAATAATATAATTAGGAACAGAATTGGGAAGATTTAAGAAGAAAATTAAGAACAGAATTAGAAATAGAACCAGGAATATAATTAGGAATATAATTAAGAATAAAATTAGGAATAAAATGAAGAAAACAATAAGGAATAAAATTAGGAAAAGAATAAAGAATATAATTAGGAATGGAATTAGAAATAGAATTAGGAATAAAATTAAAAATACAATTAGGAATAGAATTAAGAACAGAATTTGGAATAGAAGTAGGAATATAATTAGGAATACAATTAAAAATAACTTACAAATCAAATTGAACTGAAAAATTATCTATACCCATATTTCATCCATCATAATACATTTTCCAAAATAAATTCACAATAAGAAAACATTTTTGGTTCACAAGGACAAGTACAACTGCCTTTATAACATCAAGTTCTATAGTTATGATCCTAAACGTCTGAATATATCCATACCCCGGCACATCCCCCTCAAATGTTAAGACATTAACCCTAAGAAGACCTTTGATTAATGCCGGCTCAAAAGACACACACACACACACAAAAAGGGAGGCGGACAAAGCGAAGGAACAAAGTCTCGTAATGAGACTGCCATTTCGATGATATGACATCTTGTTGTTTTGTTGTTTTGTTGGCTCCACTCGACTGGAGACTGGCAAGGACCCCTGAAGGACCTCTTTTGCACCCATCTCAATTACAGTCCTTCAGCGTAGTAGTCAGAGAGTCATCTTTTTCTTATTTATCTGCGCCCCAAAACCCAATTCCTTGGTCATTTCACCTGCCTTCGGGGCACCTCATGGCCCAGGTGAAAGCAGCTCCTTAACCTACCTAGCTCCTGCTCCTGCTCCTGCTAATGATGTCCAATTCGGTGTTCGATCCGGGCCAGTGTTCCCCCGGAGGCCAGGTGGGGCAGAACAAATGAAAACAAATCCGATTGAAGGTGGTGGCTGGCTGGCTGGCTTGTGGTCTGTGGAGCGGAGGATGTGCTCGATGTGGACTACATGACATTTCAAGCACTAAACACAGTACATCCTTGCCGGCTAATTGGACAAGTGAAAGTGAAATGAGAGCTTTCAACTTCGTAATAAGAACGAAAAAGGAGCGGTGAAGAAGGTAGCCATTAGATGGCCAACTAATGGGACACTATGGAAAATAAACATGCCTCATAATTGAACCTCTTGTTTTTGGTGGAAAGTGAAAAGTTAATCTTAATGAGCTTCTTGTTTAAGAGTCCTTTTTGATCTTTGGAATTTAGATTTTAAAGAATAAGTATATATATTTACGTAATTGTTATGCATTATAAAAAGTCTGCTGAATTTGTATTTGGGAATTTTAAGAGCACTTTTTTAAGTTTTTTTTTTTTTATTTTAGCAAAAGTAAAGCTTCTTTATTTGCTCTTCAGCTTAAAGTCAATATTTAAACCTCCAAAAAATCTTAAAAAACATATAAAAGTTCATTTCGCTGGGCAAAAATAATAATATTAAGCCGCTGAATTCCTACTTGGGAATTTTAAGAGCACTTTTTTAAGTTTTTTTTTTTATTTTAGCAAAAGTAAAGCTTCTTTACTTACTCTTCAGCTTAAGGTAAATATTTAAACCTCAAATAAATCTTAAAAATAAGATTGAAGTTCTATCGCTGGTCATAAGTCGCAATATTCAGCTGCTGAATTCCTACTTGGGAATTTTAAGAGGACTTTTTAAGGAAATTTTCAGTTTACAGCTGAACTCACTCACTTTACTTATCTTTTAGCTTAGTTTTTCTGTTCAAAAGAAGTTGAAATCTTGGAAAATATTTAAAGCTAAGCCCAACCGTACTGCCAGCTTATTTTTTGCAGTGTAAACTGCTAATCAGACGCACTCCTGCTCGACTAATGCCAAGTCAAAGGGAAAAGCTCTCTACCATTTTCCCCTCTTAGTTTTCCTTACTTTATTTTCACGCTTCTGCGTGTCTGTTTCAGTTTCGGTTTCGGTTTCAGTGTCAAAGTCAGAGAGTTCGGGTCAAAAGGCGCATCAATGCTACTGAGCATATTTTGCGGTCGCCTCGCTTTTCCATTTTCCATTTCCCCACAGCTCCTCTCTTCACTTTGCCTTTTTTTCCCTGTGCTTCTTCTCTTTGGAGAACTTTCTGTGTGTGCCATGATGCTGCACAAAAAACTTCCGACAACAATTCTGCAAACGCAAGCAGGAAAACATAAATCTGGCTAAAGCTAAAACGCAAACTTTTATTTAAAAAAAAGAAAAAAGAAAAGAAAAGATGGGAATGAAGTAGGAGGGGGCGAGGCCGAGGAAGAATATAAAAAATAAAAGCTGGAATTTTGTGTGAGTGCGTGCAAGTGATAGAGGGATTGGATAAAACACAGAGAGAGAGGACGACGACGTCGAGTGAGTGGTCGGTCCCTAGTTGGAGCTCTAAGATGGGTCTTCAAGTTTTATAGGTCGACTTGAGAAGAGAGCAGCTTCTTAAAACTAAATAATAATAAATAAAAAATAAATAAAATATTAAAATGATTTTTAAAATTATTTTAAACGAATTCAAGGCCAGGAAAATCATAATAAATTGTTTTTTAACTGAAATAACTATATTCATTTTAAGGTATATAAATAAAATAATATTTAAACGATTCTTGAAATTATTTTGAACAATTTCAAGGCCAGAAAAATCATAATAAATTGTTTTCAACTGATATAACTATATTTATCTTGAGTTATATAAATCCCATAAATGAATATAGTTTGAAGACTTCCTTAATCGTTATAAAAAATCCGCAAAACCAGCCAAGAAGAGTAAGAGACTTGTTTTCAAAGAGAGAGAAAAAGTATCTTAGTATCTTCCTTACTTCTTCTCTGCCTTTTTTTTAAGCAAATGTCCACATTTTGACCATTTGAAATCCAAACAGGCAACTTTTATGCCACTGACGTGTGCGTTGTGTGTGTGTTCCTTTATTTTTGTTGTATTACGTGTGTGTGCGCTTTTTCAGTACTTTTTTCCCCTCCTTTAGTTTTTCTTTTTTTGTGCGGAACAGACTTTGGCTGCCATTCCGACTTGAGCTTGAAATTTTGCAACATGCCTTCGACATCTCTTGGGTATTTTTACGACCATCACAGAGACGGGGCCAAAAAGACTGACCACAAAAAGCAAAGGCGCCCAAGAGCCGCGACCTGTCCTGCCCCGCCTCGACCGCCTCCTTCTCTTTTTTCTTTATTTTTTTCTGGTTTCGGTTCTGGTTTAGGTTTAAAGCCAGAGAAAAAAAAAATAGGAAGAGGCAAAGACATGCAGGGGCAGCAGCATCTTCCTCAAATGGATTTGGACAGAAACAAACACAGCCAAAATAAGGAGAGAAAAAAATATAAAAAAAGAAATGGGGAAAAATATAAAAAAACACAGAGATACAGTGCAGGAAAATGGATAGGAAATGGCAGCAGGGGGCGGGGAATGATGATGCACGTGATGCGATTCATCGCTGGCTTAGCAAAGATACAAAGATACAAAGATACAAACAACCAAAAGGCAACTAGAACAAATAGTAATGCCAAGCAAATGCTTCTGGCTAATATTTGAAAAAGTATTTTAGAAATTTTAAATTGATGTTTATATTTATTTGTTAAATTAAAACATATTTAAACAAGTATTAAAAAGTTGGAAATAGGTTTTCTTCTTAGTTTTCTAAAAGTTTAAAAATGTGGCCTTAAAAAGTTTATAAATTGTAAGTTAGAATTTTTTTTAAAGCATTTTAGAATTATTCTTGAATTATTTAAAAAATGTATTTCACAAATATATCATTTTTCCTGCTCATTTGTTAAGAATTCAAAACTAATCGTGTATTGAATTCAGGAGTATATAAAATATATCTGAAAATTATATCTGTGAATGTACTTTTTTTTAAAGAACTTATTATTTTTCCGATCCTAAAATTACGTTTAGCTAAAAAATAGCCAAAAAGCCATCTTCTAGAATGATTCCAAAACTGCTAAGAAAAAGCGAAGAGAGGAGCAGGCTTTAGCCAGCTGATTTGCCGCCAATTAGCAACTAAGTGGATTTGTAGACCGAAAGCTTAGCCTCAGGCAGCGCCTTGCTTACTCCGGTGGGTGGTGGGTGATGGGTGGTGGTGATGGGTGGTGGCCATCGGCCTCGTGTAGGACCATGGGCAGGTGCTGGTCTCTGGTGGTGCCCTCGGCTGTCTGTGACGGCGTTACGTGCCAGGTTGAAATGTGAAAAAGTTGCCAATATTTATATCGATAAACAAAGTAGGAATAAACATCAGCGATTCCCAATCTTGCACTGAGAGAAAGGGAACTTGGGTTGTTGAATATAAAATGAAAACTAAATATAATTGGATTTTGCAAAAAGTGGAACATAATGATGTAATATTTTTTATTTGCTGATATTAAACACATTTCTTAATCCTTTCAATTATTGAAATCCCTAACTAAATAGGTATTTATTATTGCCAAAATTTAGCGACAGTGTATAAAGAGAGAGAGAGGACTAAAAAAAAGAGAGAGTTCCATGGTCGGGGCTTAGTCTGAGGCCACGTGTATGGAATGCGTACGTGCTGCTGTTGAAAAGTCGGCAACTGCCGAAGGGAGTGGGTGCGCTGTGCCTGCCTTTTCGGGTGCCTTTTGGGTGCCTTTTTCAGGGGTGGTGGCTCCGGCTCCGGCTCCGGTATGGATGGTACTTTGGGCCAAGGGGCAACCTACTGGCGAACTATACTACGTGCCCCGTTCGCAGAACGAGACAAGTTAAATCGTCGCGTTATTGATGGCGAATGTACGTGATAGGCTCACATACCACATAGCACCACCACCAATGTTCATCATCATCATCATCATCAGCAGCAGCAGTTTCTCCACGATGATGATGATGATGATGATGCTGGTTCCTGATCATCATCATCATTTCGGTAATGGCCATAATGAAGGCTGAAGGGAACTTTTGCGTCGACAACAGCTTTCAACAAGCATCCGTGAAGCCCACCTGTGTGCACACGCTTTACAACAAAAAAAAAAGAAGAAAATTCTACCCCTCCCCCTCAAGTTTTCCCCCTTACCCCACTCTATACTTTTCTCTATTATGGCGGACCTCTTAGCTTAATGTGATTAAAGAGACTTGCTATTGGGATTTTATGTTTTGGCCAGATTGGAAATTTCGTTGACCTGTTTTTCTCCATCGAGAGTTTTAAGAGGCTTTTGTTTTTCTTTAAACATGAGATTTTCTTTGATTGTTAAAGAGTTAAGAGATCATTTTCCTTGGATCCTTATACAAAAACCTTAACCTTTATATTAAATACCACCTGAACTTCCCTTAAATGCGGCTAAATTTAACCCTTGTTTTATTTACTTTTGCCAGCCCCTAAATAAAATAATTGAATGTTTTGTGTTTGGCGTTATTTTTTCCGCTGACTCATAAACTCCATCCACAAGAGGAAAAAAACACACACACACACACTCGTTCGTTCGCCTGCAACTGACAATTTAACATTTAATTAAAAATCAATTAAAAACGTATTTTTGCACTTTGCTGTGTGAACGAGCAACAGCAGCAGCAGCAAGTGGAAAAAGGAAAAACATATAGACAAAGCGGATATATAAAAAATTGTATAGAAATCGAGATCAAATAGGAAGAGTACGAAAAAGGGGAGATAGAAAAGTGGTAAATAGAGCAATAAATACACTGAAAAGAAGGGAAAACTACAAATATAATTGGAAAAATAAATAGGAAGAATTTTAAAAGTTAAATTAATAAAGAAGTACAAAGAAAACATAAAAAATAATAAGTTAAAATATAAAGAAAAAGAGAAAAGTATATAGTATATTTTTGATAAAATAATATATTAATATAATATTAATATTATAATTAATTAATTATTACAAAGCTTAAAGAGAGGAAAACTCTAAAAGAAACATTAAAATAACAATCTGTATAATTTTTAAGAATGTAATTTTGAATACCAACTCGCTGTTATTATAATTCAATTAAATTAAATTCAAGATTACTTTTTTCTCTCTCTGCATGTTTATGTTGTCTGATTATTGGAACTGAAGCACTGAATGCTGGAATTGAAAGAGCTTAATTGAATTAATGTTCGCCATGAATGGGGTTTTCTCTAGTTTGGAGAGAGGGGCGGGGGCGCATTTGTACACTCATAATTCTTCGATTGCCGATGTTTGAGCTCCAATGGGAATTCGTCTCGCCATTCAATCAACGAACTGCGAATTAAACCCCCCTTCCGGACCCTAAGGGGTTAAGCGTGTCTCCTGGGAGACGACCGACCACCCGCATTTATTGAACTGAACTTAACCCCTTTTCGGGGCAGGGGTCGCGACTTCTCGTCGTTTATCATTAAATTGCAATTAAAATTGACATGGAATTTGATTTATATAATAAGCACAAGTACTATATACAAATTACAATTAATACACAAAGCCAAGGGGGTTGGTGCCGTCTTGGGTTTCATGTTTGACTTGCAATTAGCCACTTGGTCAGTTTTCTTGCGGTTTGGGTTCGGGGGAGAACGTGTGTTCAGGCCAAGAAGTTATATTTAGAAGAAGAATAAAATATTTGCATTTAATAAATAAACTTGAAAAAATTACAAGGTCTTTGAGATATAGTTTTTATAGAACAAGGAACAAGCTTTTTACTTTTTATTTCAATTCTTCAAAGAATATGCTCTACAAGAACTTTGGTTTTCCCAAGAAAACACATAATTTTCTGCTCTACAAATTCTTACAAGAGTCTCCACCTGTAAATGAAATCGTATATTGTTTCCAAGCATTATCTTTAATGGTAAATACCTCTAAAAAAAAAGCCCCAATAAAAGGGCGATAGCCGTCTGACACCCGTTAATTTAAGCACTCGCTGAGGAGGCTGATGATTAGAGAGGAAAAACGGAAATTTTGAATTTGCATTTAAAACGAAAAAATGTGCAGAGGCGTGTTCCATAAAATTTTTTCGATTCGGAATCGGATTCGAAATCGTTTTATGGTTATGATGTGTCAGATGCGGGCTGTTTCATGTTTGGTCTCTCGTTCGCGTTCTCGTTCTTAAAGTCCAAACCGAAGTCAATAAAACGCACTGGGTGGTGTGGCTGTGTGTCAAAAGGAAAAGTCCAGTGGAAAATGAACCAAAGAAGAGGAAAAATTGATGTGCACAAGACGGGGGGAGGCAATCAAACAATTGATGGGGAGATTTTCTTCTTCTTCGGCGCGGCTCTTCTGCTTTTTATTAATTTATATGGCAGGCGGAAAATCCAACCAACCAATCCATCCCTCCAATTCTCCACCCATCCATCCATCCATCCATCCATCCATTTGCCAACAAAAGAGTCTTAAGAGGAACTCTTAATAAGGATGTGAAATATGTTCGGCATTGCTAATTGAGCGAACATTTAATTCCTTCTTTCATTCTGGCCTTTCCCTTTAATTACAGCGAAAAATTACAAATAACAAAAAATACAGTTGGAAATGAAGGGAGGTAAAGAAAAGAGCAGAAATCTTAATAATACTTATGAAATTTTTAAGTTGAAGAATCACAGAGAAGAGACGCTGAAGGCCCGCATCTATCGAGTGGCATTAACAAAAGGAACCGAAAGGCACTGCCAGAAAATGGGGAATAAATTCTGTTTTTTGCTATATATGAATCGGAAATATATATTTCAAGGTTTCTTATAGAAATTTTCAAGTTTTTTAAAAATATTCTGATATTCTGATTATATTTTAAAGTGCAAATAATCATTTAATGAATTATTAGCCTTAAAATCTTAGTTAGGCTTTATATATGGCAAAGTTCTCTATTAAATTAATATTTTTTATATTTTTAAATCGTAGTTGAAATTTATTTTGACTTAAAACTAACTATAATTTAAATTTTTAAAACAATTTCATTAACAATATTCAAAGGTTTCTCTTAATTTAATATTCTTCATGATATTTTGAATATTTAATTGGCTTTTCCTCTATATTAACCCTACAAATGGTATAATTTTCTCTCCCTGTATCCTTTTTGCAATTTAAAAAGCCGTAAAAATCAAGGGAAATGCTGGGCGTCAGTCTCTCCTCAGGCAATTCTCCACTTTAAAGTGCAATTGGCATTGAAATTTAACACTGGCCCATGCATTCATTTGCCGGGCACGTAGCCCTCTTTTCCCCCATTTCCCCATCATTTCCTTTGCATGCCTGCTTTCCTCCACTCCTCCTCCCCCTCTGACATTTTCCTATCCAACTTTGGTGGCGCTTTGTGTGTGGGCAGTCGGAAAAGTCAGCGACTAAATTAATGTGTGTGTGCAATCAAATGTGAGCAATTCCCGCCCGCCGACCGAGGGTTCAAGTGTAATTTAATGGGGAAACGCGGCTGAAATTACATAGTGTGCTAATGTATCGGCGCGGGGATCTCAGCTAATTATAACCGCGGCTCCTGAACAAACTCCCAACCTAATGGGGGAAGCCCCATGGAAAGTTATTCCGAGTTTTTCATATGCAATTACTAATATCAAGAGTCACCTTTTGTTTCCAATTGGCTTTCTCCACGAACAAATGCCATTTAAATTGTGCAAAAAAAAAAAAAAAAATGTGAACAAAGAACAAACAGCACGAATCGCTCTTAATATTAAAATCCAATTATTAGTTAAACAACTTGACTAAAAACCTGACTCTGAAACTGACATCAAACAAATTTAGTTTTTTGTGCGACTATCAAAGTGCGAATGTTTGGCTTTATCGTAAATCTCTCTCTATGGAAGGAGGACTTTCAACTTTGACTCTTTTTTGTGAGCCCATCAAATTACAGTCGAAATTTGTTATCCAATTAGGAGAGACGCAAAAAAACTAGCACTTTTTTTTACTTCATTTTTGATGTTTCACAAAAAATAAATGGAGTGTTTTTTGTGTTGTTTTTTTTGTTGTTTTTGTTGTCTGCCAAAAAGTTTTTTGCAGCTGCAACGGCAAAGTAGATTAAAATCTAAATACACACACACACTCATAAATTGTGCTCAAATAAACCGAATTAAAAGTGCAAAACAAGGCGAGAGCAACAATGCAAAGAGCGACGGCATCGAGGGGTTAAGGTTCGGGGGTTCGGGGGGTTCGCAAAAACTTTTTAAAACAGTTAAGTGTAAAGGCGCGTCATGTTAGACACACCACACAAGCCACGCCTCCAGCGCCCGGTCGCCCCTAATTCCTGGTTGACTGGACTAACTTTTGACAAAATGTCCACAAAAAAAAAAGGAAAGGAAAAAATACAACAAAAGAGGAAAACGGTACAAGGACTGTGCACAGGACGAAATTTTCAGAATTTGTATAGGAACATTTTTAATGAAAAATAGTCGGGGAATTCTTTAGTTATTTGGGAAGCGAACTTAAAATAATAAAAATACAAATATCCTAAAAGAAATTTATAATAAAATTAAATTAATTTTAACTAAGTTTAAATAATATAATAATAAAAATATTATTACAACTTATAGGAGCTTTAAGAGAGTTTTAGAGTTTTACAAACTCTTTAAAATGTGTCTAAAAGTATGCTATACTCTTTTTGAGATGACGAATTTTGTGTTAAATTGTTGTTTTTGTAATAAATAATTTTCTAACATAGTTTTCAACACCTTTTTAGGTTTATCTTTAGGTTTTCTTTATCAACTCTGATAGTTCCATTAATCTTACAGAATTATGAATATTATTTTTCTTACTAAATTTGCAACTCTTCTTTAAAACCTTCATCCTAAAACCTTCTTCTCAAAATCTTGTTTTTAAAACTTCTAAATTTTAAACTTCTTCCAAAGTCACTTTAACTTTTTAAGGTGCATTCTATTTTTTGTTGGCATGTGTGTAGGGCAGTAGAGGGTTAACGGACAGCAGACAGAACGGGCAGGAGGACAGCGGTAACAGCGGACAGATCCCGACAGCCGCCACCGCCGCCACCGCCGCCGCCGCCACACACACGGAAGCCATAAAAACTTATGGCAAAATATATAAAAATTCACCCTTTTTATTGTGGCAAACAACGAGAACGAGAAATAAAATAAAATGCAAAGCGTTTTACCCCAAAACGAGGACGAGCCTGCAGTCAGAAGTGAACCTAACCGAACGCAGAGCTCTGAGCTCTGAGTTCTGAGCTGAGGAGAACCGACACTGACGGTTGTCCTCGTCGTCGTCGTCTCAACCCTTTGGGCCAACTAAAATTAAATGCTGAGTTTAGCAAAAGCACAAAAAACAGAACAAAAAATAAAATAATAATAAGAAAAGAGAAAGCATTAAGGTACAGAAAGCCGAAGGTGAGAATGCTCTTTGTAAAAGGAATGACGTTTTAGGATTTTATTTCTGGAATAAGCCAGAGTTTAATTCGTTTACTCAACATTTTTTAAACATTTGCTTTATTGTGTTTTCTCTAAGGCTGCTTGAAGTAAGACTTAATTACTTAAAATATTTAAAAAATTTAAATAATATGAAACTCTTAGTAGAGAAAATAGCAGAAAATTAAACTCGGCTAAACAAAGTACAACGATTTTATTTCATATTGAAATAAAATATTTTCAGAATCTTACAATTCGATTACTCGTTTCAAATTGAGTAAATGCGTAACTTAAACAAACTCCTTATTTATTTATTTTTGTGCATATATTTCTTGTATATATCTTCTCTGTCACCGTAAATATCTAAACCAAAATGTAAGGGTATTGCATAGGAGGAGCAGTAGCAGCTAACGCGGCAGCAGGAGCGCAATGTGGCATGCAATTGTTGTAAAACAAAGGCAATGAAGATTCGAAATGAATACAAACAGCCAAATGGGGCGCAAACAAAAATAAATAAAAAACAAAAAAGGAAAAGGAAAAAAGCAGCAAAAAAACAGCAGCAGCAGTAACGACAGCAGTGGCAGTAAGGAACAGCAGGAGTTGCCTCATAAGAATAATAATAATAATAATATAAAGGAATATATATCGGGATATGTGGAAACGGTCCGCGCATAAATAACGGAATTGCAGCGCACACAAAGTGGAGCAGAAGGCGAAAAAGGAAAAAAAAAGTAGGAGAAAGGGTTAAGGTTTTGGAGGGAAGGAAAGAATATTTAAGTAGGAAAATGTAGGAACACGTGAGAGATCGGTACATATTACTAACTAGCTTAAAAAGAAAGCTAAGATATTTTATAAAAAATATATAAAATAGTATTTATACAAGTAAAAATGTAAAATAAAGTATTTAGTTATAAGATATAAGCTTGCTAGTGACGTTGACAGCCAACACAAAAAAAGGGGAATCTCCCTTCTGTTCGTGGCTATCACAACAGGTGCTTGTTCGATCCTCTTAACTGGTCAGCGAACCTTAAGACAATGCCCTATAAAAAAAAAACTCAACAAAAAAATATAAAAAAATAAACCCTACAAACTTTGATAGCTGAAAACCTTGAGTGATGACTCGTGATGTTTTTTATTTAAAAGAGTGAGTTAAGCAAGAAAGAAGCTAACTACGGAAAGCCGAAGGTTATATACCCTTGAGTTTGGCTGTGGATCATGAAAATCTATCATAACTCAGCGAAAAATGCATTAATTTCAATTCGGAAAGCTTTTCTATGCTGACTCTTACTAGTTTGCAGTCTTATAACTTTATTATAATACCTTATAAGGGTATTAAAAGGGGAAACTAGTGAGAAATGCCCCTAGCCAGGAGTTTCTTCCCTAAGGATGCCTGCTGTTATATTACTGTTTTTTTTGGCTTTGTTAACCCTTCTTCCCGTGGCTCTCGTTCTTTTCTTTGTTATGCCCTGTCAAAAAGTTATTTCTACTTTAAGTTATATATAAGCAAGCCTTTGCGTATAAGATTTACACAAAAACTAATCCACTTTACTAATTGTCATCTATCGAAACTGATAGTTTATTTAAATTCTAATTTAAACTTATATTTTTAAAAGGTTTAACAAATTCTTATTTAAATTCTAATTTAAACTTCGTTTTAAAAAAAGGTTTAACAAATTTTTCAACCCTCTGGCCACATTAATTAGTGTTAAAGGGTATAAAACATTGTGTCCGTAACATTCAATATCCCTTCATTCTCCGTTCTTTCTGGTTTTTACTTCCCTCCTCAATATTACTGCTGTTTTATGGCTACCTCTCTCTCAGCTGTTAGTTGAGCCGAGGGTTAAACACGAGCTAAATGTTTGTACCGCTATGCGGAAAAAGTAGGGGAAAATGGAAGGGGTGGTGGAAGGAGTAGTCGAAATGGCAGGCAGGGGTGATGCCAAAGGGAAGGGACAATGGCAGGGGGTGGTGCCAAAAAGGGCACGAGGGTGGGGAGGGAAGGCAAACAAAAGCCAAATGAAATGAGATAGAAAGGGAGAGAGAGAAAGGGCACTCACACACACACCTGGCATAGGGATAAATGCGAAATGCAATTTTCTTCTTATGGGATAGCGTTGATTTCAGCACTCTTGCCGCTTTCGCCTCCTTGTTTCCCTGTTCCCTTGCTTTTCCTGCTGAAATATTCATTTTGTATTGCATTTCCTTGGCTGCAGCACGTGTGTTTTCTGTGGCCGGAATGGAAAATGCTTCGGCTAACTGCATTTGGCTTGAGAGATTTCGCACGTGTGCCTTTAACCAAGTGCCGCACTCTGCTAGGGTTAAGGGTTAGTTGTTGCCAACATACAACACACAACACACAACACACAACACACACACACATTGTACAAGGGCAGGCAAACAAATTAGCAAAATCATTGTACAATCTGTAAATGTCAGACAGTGGTGTAAAAGTGATTTGTTTTAGCGAGTGCAACGAGTGGAATTTTTAAGCAAATTACATTATATAAATCCAGGTAGCAGAATGACTTAAAAAGAAACTCTTAAATAAAGATTTTGTTATTTTATTTTAATATTAACTTATAAAAAAAGGTAAACTTACACTTTAATTTTAATTTAAGGATTTCCCCCTAACAACCACTGTTCTCAAAGTACAAGAATCCCGAAAACCACTTGGATTCACGCTCACTTTCACAGCAAAGGCCAAGTAGCAACCCCATAGAACATTTGCTTATTGTTTTTCCGAATAAAAAAAAAAGAAAAGAGGGATAGAATTGGGACCGGAATTAAAACTCGGAGCAGGGGAAACCCCCTTAGGAACGAACATTCATCCATATCGAGACGGGCGGCAATAAATTTATAAGTTCTGCTAATGTGCGTTAATGGCTTGTAGTGTTCAGAGAACGAGAACATAAAAAACATCAAGAACCGAGGCGAAGCGAAGCCGAGAAAATTGTTCGGTTTGGTCGTGTGCCGCCTACTTAGCATATTTGAACCTCCTCCTCCTTGTTTTTTTTTTTTATACCCTTGTTGTTATTTAATTTTTTCGTTTGTATGATTAGAGGTTATTATGCTAATTCCCCACCCTGGCTTCTCTTTTTCTCTGTTCAACCCAAACTCCAATCCCTAAAATTTCGCCTAGTTTTGCCTGTAAATTCGGACATTATGGTGTAATTAGCAATACCGTTATGTGTCGGACCTTGTCGATGGTTAATTTATGCAAAATTACTCCAAAGCGAAAAAGGGAAAACCTAACAAAAAAATAAGGGAAGTGGGGAAAAAGTTTGGGTTTCTTTCCTCCATTTCTTTTCGCTGTCCTGTATTTTGAGGTTATATTTGAACAATGTGCTAAATGAGTCGAATGTTTGTGTAACAACACCCCCGACAAAAACAATGGAGAAATGGAGGAATAATCAGAATATTGGGAGTGGCCAAATTGGTCTCCTAATGACGCCTGTAATTGGGATCTAGGGAATAGAAGTTAGGAATATACTTTATATATAATATAAGATTAAATGTTTTGCCTTGTAACATTTTATTAATAAGCTTATTTTCCATCTTATTTTTCAGGTATGTAACACACTCCGTTCTCTCGCTCTGTATAACTTTCCCGACTTCATCAGGGGTCATCAGAAAAGGGCTAAGTATCTACTCCTATATATATATATATATAGTACTAAAAGCCAAACCACACACCATATATGCATATATTTTATATATATATAATATAGTTGAGATATAGATACATATTCTAGGGGGCGGGCGGTAAAAGTTTACTTTAGTTAACTGAAAAAGTATTACGCAGTCTAGTGCCCAACTATGGGCCAAAAGCCCACCAAACTTTAAATATAGCCACATAATTTTTTGGCCAGCAGCCGAAACTTTCCACACAGGCTTCATAACTGTGTGTGTATATTTGTGTGTGTGTGTGTGCCAGCTCCCTGAATTTTCCACCCAGAATTTTCCCACTGCCGGAAAACCTACCTTACCTACGAGATATTTTTGTGCTGAGTTTACATTATCAATGAACGGCTTTGGCGCTCTTTGCGCTTTTGTGCGGCCGCCTGGTCGCCTAAGTAGCCCCAATCCCCAGCCAACAACTACAGTTATTCCTCAGAAAAAAATAACGGTAAAGGGGGTACAAAATGTGGGCGTTGGAAGGGGCGTGACAGTTACGGTTTTTGGGCGTGACGGCAACTATGAAATAACGGCACTAACGACTAACGCTCGAAAAGTAAGTAATCTGCAGCACAAGCACACGGCGAGGCAGGGCAGGGAGATGTATATGCATAGATACGCGCTTACACGGTACGACGACACCCCGTTTTTCCTCCATTTTCCCACCGCGAGCTTTCCATTTTCCATGTGTGTGTCGTGTGTGTTTGTGGCCCGCCAACAGAAATTTGTTGGGCAATTTCCAAGCCAA
Organism: Drosophila punjabiensis; assembly: GCA_008042585.1. Lineage (NCBI taxonomy): Eukaryota > Metazoa > Arthropoda > Insecta > Diptera > Drosophilidae > Drosophila > Drosophila punjabiensis. Next base: position 67,002 of record VNJR01005264.1, read on the forward strand.
CAAATCTCTGCAATGCTGCTCCTGCTGCAGGGAAACCCTGAAAACCCTCCAACTCAACGGGAAAACTACCAAGGACCCAACTCTCACTCCTTTGGACAGCCTATAAGGCTTTTGGTTGGAGAAGAGTATAGGACTCTGGGCACACTGCTGAAGATTCTTAGATTACCTATAACTTTTTTTTGAGTTGGGAACTTTGACTTTGACTGGATAGGTAATTTCTTGGGTATTTTAAGCAAAAGAAAGATTGAAATAATTACTAAAGTTTCATATACTTAATAAGGGTTAATATTAGGTCACACTAAAAATAAGGGTTTTGAAAGGAAAAAAATCCAAGAAAGAAGAATGCTTGAAAAACATTACCACCTCAATGTCATATCCGTTTTGTTTGCAAATAAGTTTTGGATTTGGTCACACTGAACAAAGAAAGAAAGATGGATGTTGGAGCTCACTTTTCTAGTTTCGTATATTTTTTCACAAATATTTTAGATATGGCCACACCTAAGAATGGTTTTAGAGAAAAAACTTAAAAATATGGTTTAACTTGTGGTTCAAATAAAGTCTCGTAAAATATTTATATTTTTTTAGTTTAGGATTAGGTCACACTAAACGATAAAGGAAAGATGGAGCTAAGCGCTCACTTTCCTAGTTTCGTATTTCTCACATACTTTTAAGATACGGCCACACCTAAAAATTGATAAAAATAATATAATAAGAAACCAGATAAAGTCTCATAAAATATTTAAATAATATTAAAAATTTGCCAATACTTGAAAAATCAATAGATGGATTTTTAAATATTTTAAATAATATTTAAAAAATAGGTAAAGCTTGAAAAATCAATACATGTATTTTCAAAAATACCAGCTTATAATTTTCACATTCATTTCATCCCCAAACACACTTGAGCAACGCAATTCTCTACCAGAAACCACGTGTTCTAATCTCTAGATGGCATCCTAAAGGGGGAGCTTGTTTTTTATTTCTGTGGGAGGGTGTGTGTAGGGTGTGTGTGGGGTGTGTGTTAGGTGTGTGTGCTAGGAGGCTGTGTGTTCAGTGGGTTGTGCTGGAGGTTGGTCGGTGGACACACATGCAGCTTGTAACTTGCACATGCACAGCGCCAGCTGCTGATGCTGATGCTGCTTGCTAACAAGGCTCGGACCTTCACGGTCCAAAGGGGGGCTAAGAGGGGACTAGAAATAGAACCGAAGGGGGAGGAGGCTGGTCCGCCCAGAGGGGGGTGGAAAACAGCGCCACCCACTACAGTGGAACAGGAACGGCATACACAAACTGTCGCCAAAAACAATTTCGCTGAGATTTAAGTTCTGTTGAACAATTTCCGCTTTGGCTTTGCCCCAAAAAAAAAGCGCAAAAAATGAAAACAAAAATGCAGTAAAGTAAGGGGAGACTGTGGGAAAACTGTGGGAAAATGGAGCAGTTACTGGCGAAAAGCAGCAGCAGCAGGAGCAGCACCCACACCCAGAAGAGGCCGCACAACAAAAACCACATTCATAGATAATGTGCAGCTTTTGGGTTTGCGGTTATTTTGTATGCTTCGTCGGTCTGCCAGTTGCCATGGACCTCTGCCCGCTCCTCGCTCCTCTTTCTCAGTTTCTCTAGTTTTTCTTTTTTTCTCTCTCTCTCTCTCTCTGTGGAGAAAAAATAGAGAAAGAAGTGCTCATCCAATTTTCGTTGTCGTCGTGGTGAAATTTTTGGTGCGCTCCACACAGAAATTGCATTTTTCCCGCTGACAATATCGCGTCGTCGTTGTCGTCGTCGTCGCTTTTCCTTTTGTCCTTTTGCAGGACCAGGAGCCAGCAGCAGGAGCAGCTAAGCAGAGATAGATGGAAAAGGGAAGCGAAACTGACAACGGATTCGGACTCGGATTGCGATTGGGGGACTCCGGATCCTGGTTTGGATTTGGATTTCGGACCACCGAAAAGTTACCCGCCAGTCAAGCGCTCGGCCACAAACTTTTGGGCACGATTTTCGGTTTTGCGAAACAACAAAAACAAAAAACAAAAAAAAATTGTCCCTGCTTTTTGCTGATGTTTTTTTTTTTTTCTCAGCTTTTTGTCTCGTCGTCAGTCAGTCAGTCAGCGTTAAAATGTGCTGACTGTACAACTGGTCCTTTCGGCCGGCTTTGTCATTATCAGAGGAGGAGCCGCGAATCCTGGCAATTTCTGGCCACTAAACTCTGGGAATTTTAAGGCATTTTTCCTAGTTTGGTTTTAAGCCCTTTATAGGGATTGGTTTGCTTTGATTTAAGGCAGGAACTAATTCAGATATATATTCTTCAGATTTATATCCCAAAATTATTCTTTAACAATAGTTTTACCTAATTTTAAATGGCTTTTTAGCTTAGTCTTAAATCTTAACAAAATATAACATTAGATTATTAAACAGTCATAGAAATAATATATCTTAAAAATAGTTAAGACCATTTTTAATTCATAAAGTTGGAGCCCTTAAATGCCATTTGTCAGTCACTCATTTGACCTTTTCAAGCGACCCTTTCGACGCTATTTCGTGCTCTTTCACGCGGGTCAAAAGTTCATGGACTGATCAATGTCGCTGTCAGCCAGCCAGTCAGTCAGTCCTCAACATTGCCTCCTTTTTCGGGGGCCCCCAAAACAAATCAAAGTAAATTAGAAGATGAAACACAAAACAAGTGCAGGGAAAGGGAAGCAGAGGGAAAGACAGAAGGCGACGGAGACGGAGACGGAGATGGAGTTAAGTGCAATTCTCTTCGCATTGATTGCGCACTTGATTACGATAAATGAAACGTCAACAAGCATCCCTGTCCCAGTCCCAGTCCCAGTCCTAGTCCCAGTTTCGGTCCCAGTCTCCGTCTCAGTCTCTGTCTCGCTCTCGTGCGAGGGTCCTTGGGGGCATCCTGTGCAGCCTGCACACGTATTGTTGGCGCTGTCCTTGTCCTCGTCCTGCCCCTCCCAGCTGCTCACTGATTTCTTTTGTCTACTGAAAAAAAACCTTGTGAATCTGGAAAAATTTTGGGGAATTAAAAACTTTGCTTCTAGGATTTTCTTAACATTTTTGAAAACCCTTCTGAAAGTCGCTGGTTTATCCGGCTCGAAGGACCAATATTTGTAGACTAGCTGCAGAAGGATGCGAGAGAGCGGGACAACGCAGCTTTTTCCTAACGCGACATATATTTTTTTATTCAAGTTCTTGAGCTCCATAATTTTCCCTCAGTGCCTGGCTGACTTTCCTGCGACTTGCCCCTCAACCTTTTCCCCAGCTGCGTCAGCGTTTCTCACATCTCGCTTTCTCTGTCTCTCTGTGTTGTCTCTGACGGCGGCCGAAAAATCACAGAGGCCAAGCCGGAAAATCAGGCTGATGTCGCCCCGGTTTCTCTAGAGAACCTCTCCTGCTGCTGCTGCTGCTGCTGCCTGATTTTCCGCCGCTCCGAATTTTCCCCCATTCCCATTCTGACTCCCCGAGCTTTTTCTCAAGGCGCCGGAGCAAATGTTGACATGCTGGCAGCAAGCCGTGACTGGACTTTAGACCCATGGACATGGACACGGACATGGATCCGTATCCGGACACTCGCTGGGGTGCTGGGCGGGCATATATCCATCCAGCCATCCGTCCATCCACTCACGTCGCTGGGCCGTCTGTTTGTCATTTTGCCGCTTGGCCACTTAAGGCAACAATGTCACCTAGTACCCAAGAACCAACCCCATCGGAGAAGAGCCTCCTCATCCTCCTCCCTGGAAAATCCTTGAGTGAGTGCACAATTCCCCCCCACAATGTCCTCCAACCCTCCTCCTCCCTGGCTTCATGTGTGTCTGGGCTTCGCCGCTCCGTTGCCACACTCTGGAGAATTCATTCATGTTGAAATGCGCAAATTTGTTATCAACGCTTTATGCCATTATGTTCCATGTTGCCGGGAGATTTCCTCCCCTCCATCCTTGAGCAGCATTTTGGGCCCAAGAGAAGAGTTTCCCTCAGCCCCATTGTCTCTCCTTGAGCTCTTGCCTTCAAAAGGTTTCCTTGCTGCCCCCCAAAATGCCTTCACTGGGAGTGTCTTTCCTTTGTGGCTCATTGACTCATTAGATGTCGATATAAATATGTGACCTAATTTTTGGTGAACAGCTGAACAGCTGTAAAATTTAAAGGGGAATAATTATTAGGTAACTTTTTATTTAAGTTTAAAAGTAGAATTTAAAATGTAATCAAATTATAAGACCCATAACTCACCTACAAAAATGTTAAGTGAAGGGAAAACTAGTAGAAAAGACTAAGCAGTCAGGAAAAACCTTAAGATCGCTTAGAAAATTCTTCTCTCTCATTGAGAAGAAGGTCCAGTTTGGTTCACGAATGCCACATTAATTAGAATTATCTTAAGTGTGCCACACAGAAGCAGACACAGACCTTCTCCCCTTAACACTCTTCTGGGCATAAATGTTTCAGCTGGATTTTATGTAAATGAGTTGCATCCACACACTCACACACACACACACAAAACCCCTTTTAGTTTGCCCAAAAGTTCTCTAAAAAAAAGGGAAATAAAAATAATATAAAATACCAGAAAACCCACAAGCTCACAAGGAAAACAACAACGGCGGCAGCGTTGGCATTTTATTGAATACAAAGTTTTCCCAACCCCCAAAAAAGGCAAGGCCGCAGTGTATTATAAATTAATAAGCGAAACACACACACACATACACTGGAGTTTTTGGCATAAATAATAAAGTTAAATACGCTTACACAACGCCTTTTTCGGTGGGCGAAGAGAGCAACTTCATCCAACTTCCTGCTGAAAATGCCGAATTTATCCAGCGAGTTCTCAATTGTTTTCCCTTCATGTGTGTGTGTGTGTGTGTGTGTGTGGGAGGGTTTTCCTTTCCGGCTATCCTTTGGGTAACATTTTGGTCGATTTCAGCGGCAAAGTTGAGCGGGAAATTTGCCGCAGAATATTATTTTCAAAACAAAAAGGGAAAATAACACAACATGTATGTAGGAATAACCGAAATTCTAAGGGAAACTCCAAAGGGTTATGGAAAATATTTTGCTAGGCGGAGTTTATTTTAAGTTTAAACGAAACAAAAGGATCTTTAATAAAAAATAGGAACCTTCTCTAACTTATAACCCATTTATTGGCCATTTCCAGCAGCTCCTTTTCTCTCTCTACCTCTTTGTTTTCCCTTTTCCTTTGCCATAAATTGATTTTTCCCCTCCAAGAAAAAAAAAACAAAGGCAATTTATCAACATTTTCGATTAGCTTACCACGAAACGCAATTCCGGCAAAGATTTGTCACCCAACAAACAGAACAGACAAGAACCGCAATCCGTTGGAGGCAACTCTATCAAAATTCCGGGGAATTGTCAGCGCTCAGAGGCGCATTGCCCCGGAATTATTTTGATTAAGTAGCCGGGGCCAAATCGATATATCAACGCGTTTGCACGCGACACTCCAACGACGACAATATGACTCCGACCCTCGGTCTGTGTTTGGGTTCCGATTCCGATTCCGAATCCAAGTTCCCGACCAGAAACCAACCTCAATTCCATTGCAGATGTACCCCGAAAACCCCCAAAACGACAATGACAAACGTAGGCGACATTTACGCACTTGTGCAGTTGTTTCTGTGGTGTACACTGTTCGAAAAAATGCAGAAATATTTTATACGTTAATTGGGAAACTGGTTGCTTGAAAAATTTTTAGTTTTAATCAAAAGAAGAAAGCTGAAACACTGGAAAGGTAACCGCTTTAAAGAGTTTGATGTACCTACTGACTCAGCCGTATGTAAAATGCTAGAACAAGTTGAGAATTTTTGAGTTTTAATGATGAAATTCTTAAAAATCATAAAGATTTTTCTTCTCACTGTTCGAAAACGAAACGAAAAGTTTTCTTGGACTTATGTACAAATTTAAGCCATGAAATTTCTCTGTAAGCCCAGTTTTGTTGATAAATATAATTTTTGTTTTATGCAACGCTGAAACCAGTTGGGAATTTTAGAGTTAAATAGCTTGAAATCAGAAAAATCTCAGAGATTTCTTTACATAATATTTGCAAACTTAAATAACATATTTTTGTTATTAAAATTCTAGCACAATTATTCCTAAAGTTCCTCTTTATTACTTAAATTTTCCCTCTGTGCATTTGTCGCCGAAAGTATCCGAGTATCTGCGGCCGTGTATCTGTATCTTTTGATTTATAACCGAGTGAGGAGAGAACATAACCGCGCACTTTAATATGAATCATTTGACATATTTCGGATGTTGCCTTTGTTTTTAACCGTCTCACATTTTTGATTTATCGCTCCCTCCCTCCTCCGTTCCGTTCATTATTGCTTCCTGGCTTCATTAACAAGAAGAACAGCGAAAAGAAGGAAGAAGGAAGGAGAGAGAGAGAGGATAAAGGAGAGGACAGAGCGTAGGCGACAAAAATTAGTAAGAAAATTTATTGCATGTGTGTTATCAGTCTTGTCTTCTCTCCTTTTTTTCTCTCCAAGTTGCATTCAAATGCATTTCCTTGTGAGTCAGAAAAACTAGTGGGTTTCCCTGGGAAGATATCACTAATTTAGGCATTTATAGAGACCTAGAGAAAGGAATTTAATAGAATTATAAAAGATATTTTGAAAACCCTCGAGTTTATCTTTATTTTAGTCACTGAATCGTTACTTTCGGATCCCTTTTAAGTGCTGCAATTTAACAGGATGCGATACACCTCCATCAATTCCGTAAATTGTGTCTGCCAAACCGAGTTGTCATCGCTTTTCGGGCTTGTAGCCGCGTATCTTTGCATCTTTGGTATAACGAGAGCCACGAACCTGGCTAAAACAAAGCAAATTTGCATACGCAAAAATAACACAAAAAACAAAAGGAAAAGGAAAAGGAAAAGGAAACGAAATGAAATGAAAGAAATTGACTGTCGAGCGGAAAGTTAATGCAACTAATGACAAAAACGCCGTCACCTGAAATCCGGGAATAAATCGAGGGACTTGGAACTGGCAACTGGATACCGACGACGACACTGGGCACTTTGGCACTTGATTCATTCGGTGACACTCACTCAATTTCTTGCTGATAAACAAATTGAATGCGGATTCCAGGATTCCGAGAAACACGGGGTAGATCCTGGCCCCAGGGGGCACACTCACCCTCTCACACTCTCACAAATGGAAGTGAAATAAAAGTTGAAAGGGAATAAATAACGAAAAGCGCATTGATTTATTTTAGCCAGTTTGTTGTTAACATTTTAACGATTTTGTCCCGGCATTTTAGCTCGTTTTCGTCCGTTTCGGTCCTCTGCCTGGCTTCCCTTCCCTTCCCATTCCCTTCCTCTCCCTGTTTTGGCCTTTTCGGTGTGTCTGTCTCTTAGCCAAATTGCTGAACATTAGTCACCGATTGACAAGGCAAAGTCAGGCCCAGAACCTGAATTGAAGTCGGGCCAAGAAGGTCCCCAAACATCTTGCTCACAGCTTAACATTTCTACCTGTATTCCTCTTTTTTTTTATGCACCGAGAGAAAAGGTTGGAAACAGTTCTAGAGATCTTGGAAGGTCTTAACAAATATTTAGTACTTTCTCCCAGTGAACTTCTGCCCCCGATTTACCTTACACAAATCAACTAATTTCAAACTTGTCGATATTTTAATGAAATAAAAAAAAAAGAGAAATGCGAGAAATATAGGAAAATGAATGAAAAACAGAACAGGAGTCGGTGTGAGCTGAAACAGAACACAAGTCCTGAAGGCAGAGTGAAATATTTTATTATTTTCCCTTCTCATTTCTCCTCTATCTCGCTCTCATTCCTCAGACATTTGTCACTGTCGAATTGTTCGTTGTCGCCTGGCCAGGTTACCTCGGCACTTTGGCTAATGAAACGCCAGCCCAGCCCAGTCGATGTCCGGGTCATAGGCCATATGAATGGCACTCGGGGCTAACCGGAATTACCTTTGCATTCAAGAAAATACAAAACATATATAAAAAAAAAACAAAACTAAAGAAAAACAGAAACGGAAGAACAATTACAAGTTGGAGAATGATTTATGAGTACAATATTTTATTGTATTTTATAAAATGTACCTAAAATAATATTATTATGTTTTAAAATCTTTTTCTTTTGTTTTTAAATATTTATTTTGTGGTAAATAACTCTCTTGCTTTAAACTTAACAATGGCAACCCTGACGCTGGCCCGTTATCTGTGTGTGTGTGTGGTGTACGGCATCTGCAATGCGGGTGACAACCCTGCCATAGATTAGGTTCCTTTTGCTCACTTTTTGGCCAGCTTTTTGCTTCCTCAGTCTTTTGTGGCACACTGGCGATGGCACCGCCTTTTGTTCGCTTGACAGGCTACGTTTTTGGACCATACCCCCGTTCCCTCCCGTCCCCTTGGAAAATCCTCATTTTCCGGGACATTTTGAATACTAGTAGTAGTTGCGTGTGTGTGTGTGTGCGATAGAGTGTGGTGTCTGTGGAATGAGAGTGTGCGACACTTGGCGATTGCCTCGGTGTTTGCATTCAACAATGGCCCAAAACAAGCAGAGTTGCCACCCTCCCTCAAAGGAGATAGAGAGAGAGAGAGAGAGGGAGAAACCCGCTGAACTCCAACTCTCCCTCTCTCACTCACAAACTCCGTTGGGGCTAAAAACGGTGGAAATGTCGGAGGAAAAATTTCAAACACGTTTCAATAAAATTCAATTTGTAGCACATTTCAACGCTTTCCGCTGGCGCTTACCTACCCAGCCCCCCCCCCCCCCCCCCCCCCA
>VNJR01005264.1:75775-100296 GCA_008042585.1 Drosophila punjabiensis
TTTTTTTTTTTTTGGAACCCATCTCCATTGCGTTCGCAAACCATTTTGGCACTTTGCTTTTGAGCTATGCAAAATGAACGACAACAAGGCGCCGCATCTCGTGTGTATGTGTGTGTGTGTGCGTGAGGGGTGTTTGGGGGTGGTGGCAACCCCCCCACACCCACCCTCCTCTTCGGGGTTCGTAAATTTCGCGATATTTTCGATTTCGCGTTTACTTTGGCCTCTGCTCCACCTCCTCTTCTTCCTCCTCATCCGCCTTTTGTGGCACTCAAACCAAGCTCAAGGATATTTTTCAAACATGTTCATACATGTCGCACGCACGCACGCACGCACGCAGCACCCCACAAAAAAGGAACCCAAACCCAAACCCAACCCCGAACTCAAACTCCAACTCAAACCCTATTTTGCCATTTCTCCACTCGTGTGGCATCCGTTTCGCTCTGCCTACAAAATGCAAATGCAAACAGCATACGAATTAGTAAAACGGAAACAGGCGTTTGTGTTTTGTAATATTTTCCCCAAAACAACACAAATACACACACACCTGACGACAGCCAGCTAAATTTCGTGCTTGGAAAATATGTATATATATAGAATATATATATATATATATATTACGTTTGTAGGTGTAAAAATGGTAAATAAAAATAGAAACGCATTTTCCTTTACACTTTTTTCACCTCGACTCACCTCAATGGCGACCTCTATCACTCACCACAGGCCTCCGCCCCCACGCCCAGCTCTTTGGCACTCTGTTTGCCTTCACTGGATTCATTTTGATATTTTTGCTTAAATTACCCAACTGGCACGTTTTGTAAAACACCCCGCGATGTCGAATAATATATATACACCCCTCCGCCGACTTTCTATTCTCTTTGAGCACTAAGAAAAACTAAGGGAAAACTGAAAATTCTTATGTAAGATTGTCTATATTCAACGAATATAATTATATATAACGAATTAGTTGAATATAATTTACTTACATTACATAAAGGAGGAAATGTTCTCTTTTATTACCCATATCTTAAGCCCTACTTGAACCGAGCTCCTTGGTTAAGTGTGCCCGTTTGTGCTTGAACAGAAAATACCTTTCATAAATACCAAAAGCTTAACTTGATACCAAATTTGCTTAAAATACTTCAATAGAAGTCACTGTATTTGCTGTCAATATATTTGCCTTTTAATCCCAGCGAAAAAATGTAAATAATTTCTAACAAGTCACATATAAAAAGTACTCAAATTTTGTGGCCGTGTAGCCACCGCTCTTCTCCAGCTTCCTTCAGTTTTTCTATTAGATTCGCAGCGATGCGTAAGGTTTAATAAGCAGCGCGTGATATTCATTACCCGCAAAGGAGGCACAGGCGCAGACAAATAAATAAATAAATAAGGCAGCAGGGAAAATGTATTTCACTTTCCTTGTGTGGATTTTGCAATAATGCGAAATGAATACACAGAGAAGGCGAGCAGGAATCAGGGGAAGGAACCACCCATCCATCCATCAGGACACTGGACACCCCACACAACCTTCCCACACACAAGGAAAAAAATCAAGTACAAGCGGGAAAATCAACATAAAACAATTTAATACAGTTTTCATCTGGCTTGGCAGCTTGAAAGTAAAATTAACCCTGAGCACCGCCTCCTCATCCTCATCCTTCTGTGGCTTCCTTAGCCTAATTTATTTTCTTTAATGACTTTCTCATACACACGTTTGCAGGATGAGAAGGATGTTGGGGTGGAGGGTGATGGTGTGGCAGGGAAGTCGCATAAATCCCATCTTGATATTGATATTCACGGCTGCCAGTGGCCCAGGACGAGGCACATAATTGGAAATTAGAGATGCTGCCAGGACACTGTTGCGATAAAGATCGTGACAAATACGTATGCTATATAGTCCTGGGAAACGTGTAATTCTTCTCAGGCTTTCAGAGCTTCCTTCTTGTCCTTGTTGCCACAGGTTTCTGCTCCCGACGAGCTTATATATAGTTTTGCATTTAACAAAAATATTTCCAGGCGAAGGGTTATCTAACAGTTAACAACTGTAAAGTCAATCCGTACTTTAAATATCTTTTTTTGTGAGAAGTTTTCCTTTGTTTCGAAGCAATTATTTAGTAAATAATTATATTTATTTTGCATTTAATTCAAGGATAGTTTCCACCTCAAATTAGACTCCAATCCGTCGCACTTTCAATGACTTCCTGTCGTGGCCCAAAACCGAACATGATGTTGCTTAAGAGAAGCAACCAGGCTGATGAGCAAGGTAGTGTGTGTGTGCTGTGTGTTGTGGCAACATCAGCAACTGTTAATGGCTTCGACAATTTGCATTTTCGGCAATCAAATAATGTTTGCCGTCGCCTGCAGTTGGCGTTGCCACCGAGCATTACAATACTCCCCCAAAAGCACAGGGAGATGCATGTTGCAGTTGCAAGGAAAATGGGTGGGAAATGTATCGTAGCAGGGGGGAGAGGAGGGGAGAGGGAGAGGAAAACGCGGTGACAGGCTAATTACACATGCCAGTCACAAGTCACTGAGTGCGGCAGCAGTTCGTGAAGTGGTTATTCGGTTATTTGTCATCATCTGGCCAAGTCGATGGAGTGTCGAATATTGCGTCATAAATTTCCAAAAAACCTGATCGAACGGGAAATTTGTAATATAAGGAAATTGTATAATATTAACTCGAAAATAATTTCAAAAACTTTTAGCTAAAATTATATTTTATTTTGTTACGTTTTTGTTCTCTTCAACCATGATTTGGTTCGGTTTCGTATTTCGTGCCGCGGGGTAACCTGTAATTATCGTCTTTCAACTTAATTATGGTTCCACGATCCGGGCAACTGTTGCACCCTCATCACTTACGAGTGTATCAGACATTCAGATAGCGACAGCTGCTTCAGCGATCATCATCGGTAAAGCCCTCCCTTTGCAGGCAGTATCTCAATCTGGGAAACGAATCGGAATCGGAATTGGAATCGAAATCGAAAATGAAATCGAAAGCCCTTAAACTGAGACACTAATCCCATTATGGCACTACAAACGGATGCCAGTCAAGTTGCTTATTGCATCATCACAGCGATTTGAAGGAGTTCCGGGTTCCATCCCCTTTTAAAGCGCAACTGAAATGTATTTTTTGGGGGAGTTTTAGTTGAAAATTTGTTGATTTGAAGTAGCTTAGATTTTACTTGAAGATATATACGGGGTTTGAAATCAAAGCAAGTCAGAGATCTTTGGGTTTGATTTTGGGGTTTAATTGGGTTTGAGATCATATTAAATTATTAGAAACTAGAAATAGTAATTATAACTAATATTTAAATATTTCTTTATATTTTTATTTAATTAAATTTTAAACCTTTAAAAACCCCTTTACTTAGTTTAGTTTTCTTTTTAATTTTCTTCTTAAACATTCCACTTGCAATGCTATTGACCTCACAAAGTGTTTCCCAAGATTTCCCCATTCGAATTTCCCTGGTTATGTCATTTTCCTCCTTCTCTCAGCTTAGTTTTCCCTTTTGGCTGATTGCATTCTCATCGATCTCTTAACGCCTGTTAGCCAGAAAAAACTTTGCCCACACCTCGACATAATGCTTAACCCTATTAGGACACGCCCCTCCCCTCTCCCTAGCTAGATGTCTGTTTTAATTGCTTCGAGGGGTGCTCTCCCATCCCCCAGGCTTGCAGTTTTCCTCGGGTTTTCCGAGCCACTTTTTTGGGGCATTTTCCTTTTTTTTTTTTTTCTTTTTGTGCAATTTGCATGCGATGTGTCGATGGGAGATGCCAAGAAGTTGCCAAGTGGAAATGTTTGCCAAGCTCTTGGAGTGCGGTTTTTCCACGGGTTGGTTGGGGGGAAATCCATTGACAGTTCAATGGGAAACTTGAAAAACTCGGTGGAAACTCGGGGAAACCTCCCCCACCTTGGGCAGAGAGCGAGAAGAGACGCTCTCTGCTGGCCAGGATAAACATGTTAATTTCGAGAAATGCAAAAATTCTATAATCCGATTTAATGTTTTATTCATTCCGTCTGGCAAGGCGACACACACACACAGATACACACACCAAACACACACACACATACAGCTAAGCAATTAGAATTTTAAATTTCGTCTGCCTAGACATCGACAGATTGAAGCTTACATTTTTGTTATATATACAAAGGGCACTGTGAGAAAATATATTTTGTAAAAGGGAAATATAATTATGAAACTAAAAAAAGAGGTTTTTGAATTTTTCGAATTTTTTTTCTAGAAATATTTGTATATTTTTGAATGTTGTTTCTTTAAATTTTATTAATTAAATATACAAAATTTTGGCCTAGAAAAAAGAGTCAAAAAGTAATTAAAACAAAAGGACAGAGATTGAAGATATTCGGAATAGGATATTCTTGAGATAAGGGAACATTATTTCTTACTTAATTATGAATCTAAAAGAAGAGTTTTTGAATTTTTCGAATTCTTTTTTTTAGAAATATTTGTATAGTTTTGAATATTTTTTTTTTTAATATTATAAAATATAAAACATTTTATTTCTTCCTTGACATACATCACCTAAATTATACATTTATTCTCTTCCCGTCTAAATATAATTGTATTTATGCAAAAAAAAAATAAAGTGGAAGTGGAAAAAACAGTGTCCTGTTCTGTGTGTGTGTGTGAGCATGTCCTATTGTCAATATATTTTTATCGACATCGACGCACATTAACCTACTTTGGGCGCCATTTTCCACAGCTTCTTTTCTTTCTCTCTCTCTCTTAGTCGTTATTTTGCCTCTCTTTCTGTGTGCTCAGCTTCCGAGCTCCTCATCCTTGTTAGATATTCAAATTTGTCCGCTGACATGGGTGTGGCGACACCGAAGGGGGGTCAGCATCTGATTATGCGTTGACACCAATTTGATTTCTGGATAAAGATTGCTTCAAGCTGGGGTTCTTTTTCGGATAAGCAAAAGAACAGGAATCTTGAAAGACATGTCAAACTATTTCACAAGAAAATAAATTACAAGTTGAAGAGGTTTTGCTAAAATATTTACTAATATCAAGATTACAACAAAATATTACAGGCATTTGTTTTTCAAAGTCTTATTTGCATACAAAAGGGTTTTGGTAATGCCAAGGCTTCACGTTCAGCTATTTATGAAATTCAAATTCAAATTCAAACTCAAATGGGAATTCCCCAAACGGAAAAAGTGTGCTGGAAACCTATTTTTAGACTCTCCTGGTCAAATATTATTTTGCATCCTGCCTCCTGTATCAGTTCCCTCATCATTATGCGTAGGAAACTGGTTGCCTTGGCTCCTTGTGTTGGTCCTCGTCGGTTTTATTTACTTTTAATTTACTTTTAATTATAAATTCATGCTTTCCTTGGATGGGATTAAGCTTTAAATGCAAAACGGTAAACAGAGACTCACTCGCCTGCTCCCGCATTTCTCGAAGGACTTTTCGCCTGCCTCGGCTGCCTACTCATCCTTGGCATTTCCCTCTCCAACTCTCCATCTCTCTCTTTGGGAGAAATGGAAAAAAAAGGCAGCAAGAGGGAGGAGGAGGAAATTGTTTGGGGATGCGTCATAAAATTTGTATTTGGGCCATATGATTTATGCCCCTCCAGTTGGCCTGGATCCCGGATCCGGATATTTATACAGGCTCATCATTCGCTTCAGTGGGCGGTGGCTCCACGGCCGCCTCTCAGGATCCTCTCGGAATTAATTTCAAGTTTCGCTTTCAGTTCGCTCTGTTGTTTGTGGCTTTTGTTTATTTATAGCGTTTCCTTTGCCGAAGCCCCTTAACTCTGCCTCTGCCTCTGCCTCTGCCTGTGCCTTTGCCCAACTAATTTAGATGATGGCGGACCCCATCTTTTCTTGGGGCTTCGAACCATCTGGCCTAAATATTAGTTTGTTAAAAGTCTTGCCAGCTTCCTTTTTCTTCTTCTTTTTTTATTTTTTGCTCAGTAGGAAGCAGAATAAGTTTGGCTTTCGCAAAACTCATTCAAAGTTGTATTCAACTGAAAGTAATTGATAATAAAGCCCAAGACCTGTGTCTTTAAAAGGGAGTTTATGTGCATAACTCAGCTTAACTTTGGGATATCTAACTGAAATTTGGTATACAATCATTTTTTGTCAACGGTTTTAAGTTAAAGTTAAGAAAATATTTTTCAAATTTGAAAATATAAAAAAAATTTTATAAATTTAAGCATATTTCTTGTCCGTTAAAGAGAATATTTGTTAAAAACTAAGCCAATCTTCAAAATAGTAAACTGAAACTTTCCCTACAGTAAGTTCTTATGTACTAGAATTTAAATGTAGTAAAAAACTTAATGTTTTATGTTCAAAATTAGATTAAAAAATATTTTTGTAATTGAAGATTTACTCTTAAATATTTCTTTGCCTGAAATTAGCTCATTTTCATTACGTTTTTGGCACTTTAAAAACGTTTTTTCGGCATGTTTTTCTTAAATTTGACTTGCATCAACAAGCTTTTCCGCTTTTCCTGGGCTTTTTTCGTATTTTTGCGGTTCCTCCATCGGCTTCTTTTCCTTTTTTCTCCGTTGTTGTTGTTTGTTTCAGTGCCTTTTGGTTTTCCATCTATCATCATCCCCATTTATACGCGCAAATATTTGCGCTTTACTGCGGATTTTTGTTCCTTTTTGGGCTCTCTCTCCTTCTTCTCCTCTTTGTTTTGCCAGTTTCCCTCCTCCTCCACTTCCGTCGCCGTCTCCCTTTTGCGCCGCTCTTCGCTGCCCTTTGTATGGATTTCCATTCAATGCGAATGCCGCGCAACGCAACGAGCCGAAATGAAAATGTTTAAATGAAAGATTGATTGGATTTTGATGAATTTCAGCTACACACACACACACACACACACACACACACTTGCTGAGCTCGTTTTGTTGTTGAAAAAGGAATATATATAGTATATATATATATATATTTGTATAAAAAGGCCAACCAAATTGCACACACAAAAATTACATTGAGATTAAAGTAAAGTAAATCAATCTCATGCCAACGAGCCAACACAAAATAAAGAAGGAAATTGGGTTGCGAGTGAAAATAGGAACATATATAGAAACATATATATATCAATATTCAAAGTCGATTTTCTCTTCTTTTTTTATTCCGCACATTCAAAAGAGCGTAAACTCGACAATGAATCCTGTCGCTTTTTGTTCGAAGCTTCTTTCCGTCGTAAGCCTCAAATTGGATCCATTTGTTCGACCAGAAAATATATCTGTTCTTAAATCTTATAAATCTATATAAAGAGCAAACCATATTGTCCAGAATAATTCAGTATTTAAGTTGAATAGAAAAGCGGATCAGGGTTTATAGTATTTGTACGGATTCATGGGTTGGAACAGAATAGAAAAATGGAAAAAAATTCTTTAAAAATGTTACAAAATGTTACAAAAGCTAAATTACAATTCAGAGTCTGCCTTGGCCTTGTTCAGGACTCTCAAAGGATTGTATTGCGAATATTTACATTATTTGAATTAGGTTTTTTACTAAATTTAAATTAATATTTATATCATTAAGTAGGAACCTTTAAATTTTTAGTTATAACTTTCACAAGAACTCATAGATTTTCAGTTCCTTGAAATCTTCCCTAATAAATAACCAAAAATTGTATATCTTTTCATCCAATTAAATATTTAAAACCCCGAAAAATGCAAACAGTCAATGCAAAAAATATTTGCCCCTTTCTATATATGTTGCCTGGAATTCAGGAAGTCGTAAGGATTAATGGTCTACGGCGGATGTATTTATTGCCTAATGCATTGCTCTCATATCCGTTCCTGTTCCGTTTTAATATTATTTTGGTTTTTTTTTTCCTGGCGACCATCAAGTGGACAATGTCCTGCCAGGACACGAGTGTGTGTGTGGTGTGTGGTGTGTGGAGTGTGGTGCCTGAGGCATCATTAGGTTCATATGTCATCCCATAGATGCGATGCGCACACGGAACTAATGAATTTTTCATAAATCCCAACCACCGCTTGGCCATCGGGGGTTGATCGTGGCCACGTCGATGATGTCTGGGGTGGCTTTTAATTCGCATTTTCCACCGTGTTTCCTTACCCCTCTTTATATTTTTGGGAAAATTCCCACCCACCAGTCGGTGTTGTGTTGGTCTGCGCTTGACACAAAAACCAGATTAAAAGATTATGTTGCAAATTAACTTGAGGGCGGTCAATGGACCCAAGCACGAGGACGAGCACGAGCACAAGGACGAGAAGCAGGACCCAGACCATTCACATTATATTTTTTGGTAAAGGGCATCAAGTAAATATGGTTGAAAAAGGCTAACAGGACCTGGTATTTATGATAAGGTAAAGGATAAAAAAATGTAATTTCATAGAATTTAGGATTATTAAAAATTATTTCCAGTATTTAGTTATCATAATCTTAAATGTCATGAAATTATCATCTTTAAAACTAGTTTGTTTTGATTTTCAAAGAATAATCTATATAGAAAATATATAAAATCTAATAGAATCTAATACTAAAAATAAGAAAATCAAATTCCCTGTATTCCCATCTCCCAAAAAAAATATCTCCCCTTGACTTTTCTGGTAATTGATGTTTTTTTTTTTAATGTCATGAGATTATCCACTTTAAAACTAGTTTGTTTTGATTTTCAAAGAATAATCTATATAGAAACTAATATCTAATACGTCTTATGTACAAAAATCAAAGTTCTTCCCTCCCCATCTCCCAAATAAAAAATATCTCCCCTTGACTTTTCTGGTAATTGATGGACCGGAAATAAAAAGGGGGCTGTGTTTGTGCAGGTCGCAAAGTGTGTGGGCCACGCCCACTGATTTGATTATTAGCCAGATGGGCGAGCATATTACTTTTGCTTTATGGCAACGCCCAAAAGGACCTCCTGCCAATATATATTAGATGAGGGATGGATGCTGTGTCCTTGCCGTTGCCTGCCTGGTGGTTGCTTTCGGCTGCACTTGCAGCTGCAGAGCGGCTACATGGCGTCTAATTCAATTTATGCCATTTCAAATCGCCATCGAGATATATGTACTATATATATATATATATATATATATATTCCCCCTGAAAGGAGCCACGTGTTCGCAGGACGATGACCCGCTGCGATTTTCGATTTAGCAATTTCGCTTTCTCTCTTTTTCTTCCTTGGGCAATTTCCGTTATTAGCTCGATTGATTTTATTGCCACACTTCTGGCAAATATTAAAAATCTTCCTCACTCTCTTTCTATATATTTCTTTCTTTTTTATTTCTATTTTGTTCGCTGCCCAGCAGGACTTTAAAAGGAACTAAATATCTGCCGCTTTTCCCAAGTTTTCCTTTCGCTTCCTTTTTGGGAAGTGTGTTTGCCTTGGAGCGTCGGCGACATTGCTGCATAATCCTTTGGCAAACACCCCTCAGCCTCTGCCTCAGCCTCACCCTGAGTCGCACCCTCATCCCCACCCTCACCCCTCACCTACCACGCTTTGCGCTCGTTACCTACGCGAACGGACGCCCTCCGCTGAGCTTGAGCTCAAGCAGCCGTCGTCACTCGACAAACACAATTAATAAGCGCTTGGAAAAATGTTTGAGGCGCTTATCGCGCGACGCTTTTCAGGCCTTTCCTTCGTTTCTTTGCCTCTTTTTTTTTTTTTTCTTCCTCCAAACGCAAAACAAGCAAAAAAGGAAAGGAAAACAGCAGCGGGAAATTGGAAAAGTCGACGGTAAAATGCCCTACGAGAGGAGAGGAAATTAATTAGGAGTCTGTGACTAGAAAAGATTATTAGCTGCGTTTTATTTGATTTTTCAGTTACTTTTCTATATAGTTTCTGGAAACTTTTACTTATTTTTAATGGTAAATATATTTAGCTGAAATTTTAAGGCCCAAGAATTAACCATTTCATATAAACATGAATTTGAATCCAAGCCTAAACCTTTCCATTTCATATTTAATCGATTATTTATTCTGTAGGTAAGCTGGGAAACCACCAACTCTAATTAAATTCATTCAATTTATTCTCCGAGGGTATAAACAACCGCCTCCTGTGTGTGTGTGTGCGGGTGTGTGGGCTGTGTAAATAATTAATCTAGAAGTGACAGCAATTAAAGGCGCTTTTCAAACTTGCCAAAACTGTAAATATTTAATAAGGGCCATAAACAGGGCAATGCAGAAGGAGCAGGAGGAGCGGAGCGGAGCGGGTGTCTGTCAAGGGGGTTCAAGGGGCTGCTTCAGTGGGGTATGACGAGGGGGGGGGGGGGGGGGGGGGGGGAGGTTGGCGCACCCCCTCGCCGCCTTTGTCAAACAAAGCGGCGTGCGGCATTTGCTGATAATGACGTCGCGGAAAACCCAACCTCCCAACCCTCCTTTATTTCCCTTTTTCCCGGTTTTTTTCTCTACTGTGTTGCTGGTGCCATCGCAAAATTATCAACTCAACGGCTACAAAAGTGAAGTACAGTAAAGCTTCGACCCAAGGAAACAGTTGGAAGTGCAGAATATTAAGACTGGTTAAAAAGAACACTTTAAATTAATTAAAAATTTGGAATTTTTAAATACAAATAATATTGCTTAGATGTTTTAAGATTAAAAAGATGTAAGCCATACTAAAGCATAAATGGGAGAAGGTCACAATGGCAAGCATATAGGGTTAGGTTACAATCGGAAGCAAAGAACGGTCAACTTAATTCCGGAGAAATGGAAATGAAAACTACTTTTTATAAAAGCCACTGAAAATAAGTTTGGGAATGTTTAAAAATTACAAATTATGAACTACAAATATTATTTATATATGTGTGTAAGCTCTAGATAAGGTCACACTGGAAAAATAATAAGAATAGGCCACACTATAATATTAATTCATGTTAAATAAGCAAGAAATATAAACTACATTTCGGAAATAAAATATTCTTTAATACATTTAAAATATAAAATAAATCCCAAAGAAATCTCTCCTGTACAGTTACCACTGTACTCGCCAGAAAAAAACCCGCGAGCAGCAAAAAATAAGGGACAAACCCGTCTGTGCGACCCTTAATAATATTAATTCCGCCGTCATAACAAAAATTTAGCATGGCAAAAAAAAAAGAGAAACAAAATCTGGAAAAAAAATCAAAAGGATGAACCAGGGCGCAGTGGAAAAATTCTTTGATCATTGGCAGTCGCCTTTGGTCGCTCCTCCTCCGCCCCCTCTGCGTTGCCGCCCATGGCCACGCCCCCGCCGGGGCGAATTGCCATTCCCTCGGGGTGTTATTAGTCGCTTCACCGGCACCCAGGGGGGGCAGGGTGCGGACGGAGGGTTAAGTTCGCCTCGGTTTCGTTTTTATTCAGCGGAATCATCTGCCACGAGAGAGCGCGTAACTGATACGGCGGTTGGTCGTCCGCATCCCCTCATCCCCTTTGGAGAAAAGGATGGGGAAAAAAATACAAATAAGTGGGGGAACACCCACGCCCCTGTGGACCACGTTGTTGCCATTTTTAGATCATTTACCTTTCGGCTCAGTCGCCGACGAATTGCAATTTTTTAAAGGAGGAACAGGAGGAGGAATTTCAAGCGTCAGGCTAAATGTGGGCGAAAAATCACAAGTTTTCACTAAAAGCGGAGGCTTAATGTTGATAATTGAATATTTAAGGGAAGCTACAGGAGGTTTTTAAGTATATTAAATATGAAATATTTAAGAAAAATTATAGAATTGAAATTTTTAAGGGAGCAGGAGGATTTTCAAGCGTCGGGCCTAAATGTGGGCGAAAAATCACAAAGTTTGCACTAGAAGCGGAGGCTAAATATTGTTAATTGAATATATAAGGGAATTTAAAGGGGACTTTTAAGTATTAAATATTTTATAAAAATTATAGAAATATGAAATATCTAGTTATAGATATATTTATTTTTATAGATTAGGCTTATATTTCTCAATTTCGGGATCAAAATATATTAATATATTCTGCAAATTAATATTTTATAATATTATCAATAATAAATTATTACACAAATTCAAAAAAATAATATTTTACGTAAATTAATATTTTATAATAATATCAATATTATAATATTACACTTTATCCCTTTTTAGTTATTCATCTTTGATCCCTTCTCAAAGTCATAACAATGCAAAGCACTTGTAACAATTTTCATTGAGATTTTTTTCCTTTGTTTATTTTTATTTTTTGTTGTTGTTCCTTTTTTTTGTGTAATGATTTTACCCCCGACCATCCCCCATAATTTTGCGTGCATTGGAGCGTATGAAAATGTGTGCAAAAAAATAAGAAAGGGAGATATATTATATAAAGGAAAAGGCAGAAAATGGAAATAAATCGTGTATAAAAAATTGTTCAAGGGGTTGCATTTCTGTTTGACGACGACAGCCGCCCCTGAAGGGGGGGCCCCACCCCCTCGCCAAAATGTGCCTCCGCCCCTGGTTATACATTCTGGATTTCTGGGGATATTTTTCCCCCTTTTTATTCGCTTGTTGCTCGCTAAAAATTGCTCATACGCCGTGTGTGAGTGTGTGCCTGTGTGTGTGTGTGTGTTTTTCCCTGTGGGCGTGATTACCTGCACAGCGCCCCCTCCTATAGCTTCCCTTCCTCACTCCCCTCTCCCTCTACCCTTGGACCGGCGAAAAGAAAATTTAATAAAAGCGCAAATTAATTTTGCGTCCAACCCTCGTGCTCCTCGGAGCTGCTGCTTCTTCTGCCATTTTCTACTGTAGTTAGATACAAGTTTTTGTTGTTGTTTGTGTTGTGTTCCGTAAAAGTTTTTCCTTTTTCTCTTGCCGGCTTTTCCTTTTATTTATACTTTTCTTTTTTTTTTTTTTGGCCAAGAGTTTGAGTTTGGCGCTGGCTCCGGCGCTTAATTTATGGTCTCTTGGGCGCTGTCTACAGATTTATGCATAATTTGTAAATGAAAGTCAGAAACTAATTAAATTGATTTGCCCCGCCCCCCGCCGCCACCCCCCCGAAAAACTTTCTTTGTCTGCTCCGCGCTCCTTCGTAGCGATTTTCTTTTGTTTTTCATTCTCAGACAGGAAGAACGAGCGTAAATATAATGGTCAAAGGCTGAGAAGGAGCAGAAAAAAATATATTGCTGAGCTGGGAAAATTTTGGAATCTCTCGCGGGAATCACTTTAAGTGGCGAAAGTTTTATTTTTTTTTTTGCTCATCAAAACTAAAGAGTTGAAGGGGAAAATATTTGATACAGAGAATTTATTGCTTATATTGTAAATATTAGCTTTACACACTTTCCTTAACCCTTTGCTTTTAATTACAAACTATTTTGGGCCAACTTCAATTGTGGCCATTTCCCTTTTCCCCTCTGCAAGCAGAAGCTAAACAAATTTGATAAATTCCCTGGCTCTTTCCCGATGGCCTTTTCCCTTTTTTTTTTTACCACTTTTTCCTTCCTTCGGATTTTCGCATTTTCCACTTTCGTAGTTTTTCCACGACCCCCGCCCGAAAAACGATCGAGCCTCGAGGCCATTGAACAACAGTTTTGTGCAAAGTTTTCAATGGAAGTGGAACAAAACTATGAATTTAGTTTTTCTGGCATTGTTGGGTTAACTCTCCCCGCAATTTCCTCTTCCTCTTCATCTCTGTCCCTCTTCCCTTTTAACCCTTGGCGGCTTTCATCGGATTTCGTGTCTCGCACAAAGCGAAAACTAACAAAAACGCCCACCAAAAACGTGATTTTCGCAAAATTTTCACAGTCACACACACACACACACACAGAGCCTCTCGGAGAGTTGAAGAAGCGAAAGAGATAGATAGAGCAAAGAGAGAGAGGGAGAGAGAGGGGGCGATAGGAAGATAAATCCAAACAAAATTACACGCTGTGTGTGAAACGCTGAAAACGTGCTAGAAAAATGAAGCGCGAAATCAATAATAACACACAATAAAAAGGGACAGGCACCGACTGGCTAGAAAGAGAGAGAGAGCCATGGCGGGAGGGAAAGAGAACGCACAAACTGTGCCAAAAAGGCTACGTGCAACATTAACATCTGCCACAGAAATTGCAACTGACAGCGAAGAAGACCAAAATCAGAGCAATTGTCCTGTCACGCATTGAGGAAGGCCAAACCCAGACTGAAATAATTGCTGCCTATGATTAGTTAGATTTGTGATATATATATATATATATAGTAATTCTAGCTGATATTTTGTCTAAATACTAGCAAGAAAGTGAATAGATAAGCCTAAAAATTAAAAGAGATTAATGAGTATTTACTTATTCTCTGGATAAGCTCACTAGAACGGGTCCTGTTTTACTGAAAGTGCATTAAAAATAGGTTTCCGATCAAAAAGGGAATTAAAAAACCGCTTATTTAAGTTTGTATTGCTCTCTGGCGTATTCTTCTTACACTAGCTCTTTCTCTTTGTTCTCTCATTACATTAATTCTCTCAAGTAAAAAGACTCATGCTTAAAATGCGAGATCTGATAAAGCTCGCTCTCTCTCTCTTTCGCTCTCTTTTCTACGCTTTGCCTGCAAAGTGAAAGCAGTTGCGAACGAGAGAGTTTCTTTTTAGTGATGTTCGGAGAGAGCTCGCAGTTTAACTCTCTCAACAAAAATCTGGGAAATAAAAAACTAAAAGGGCTACAGTTCATAAGAATAGAAATACATTTTAAGAAAATATTATTAATCTAATAATGGAAAAGACCTTAATTAATTACTACAATAACTATAATTAATAACAAGAAAATATTCTTGCAATTCAGCTGAATATATATATTTCCCACGATCAAACCGTAATAAAAAGAAACCCAAAACTGATATATAAAACACTGGAAGAGCCCATAAAAAGCAGCTGTCAGTTGATGAGACAACCAGAAAGTCAGTCCTTCAAATTGAATCCCAAAACGCTGTCCTCCAAAACTTTATTTGGACCAGCAGAAAAAGTAAAAAAGGAATATATATAAATGTATATATGGGGGTATATTCTCTATTTTTGGATTTTACCCCAACGGATTTATGTCCCTTTTCAGGCAAACTATCGCCAGCTCTCTGCACTCCACTTGCTTCCCAGCGGACGGAACAGTGCAAAAACAGTATTTATTATCACAAAGCGGAATAAACAGAAACAGAAACAGAATTTAATAAAAGCAAAACTTTTTTGCAGCTGCTGCTGCTGCTGCTGCTGTTGTTGATTGCAAATGAAATGAATATTATTTGATTGAATAACAAGAGCGTCGTCCGGCAAAAAATAATTGCTGGCAATCTTTGTTATGCGTTTGCTTTTAAATCCAAATTAAATTAAACAATCAAGCACACGCGCGGCAACAAACTGCCATTTTGAGTTACAAAATGCGCTGCACTTAAAAGTATGCAACTTTTTTTTAGTGCCCCCTTTTTTTATTATTTATTTCGTATTTTTATATATTTTTATTTTCTGCTTTTTGCTTCTTTTTTTACGCCACTCCATATTGCGTGTGCACAACTTTCGTCGAGTGTCAGTGTGGTCGGTCAACGGCAATAATAATGGCAACAATATATACACACACACACACACACACATACACTGGCAATGTGAAAATGCGGCGGAAAGTGGGGGGAAAATGGGTGGAAAGTGTGGCGGTGGGGACACACGAACGCAAAACTGCTGCCAAATGTATGCACAGGAAGCATTTGTAACGCGAGGAAGTTCCCCAACCCCCCTCACTGCTCTCTGTTCCCACTCTCCTCCCAGCTTTCCCCTCCCCATTTTCCCGCCTGCTGTTCCCCCAGCCACTTTTCCCCAAAACTTTCCCCCAGCCTTGCTTCCGCTGCTCTGTCGCCTGCTGGTCAAGCGCGCGCCTTCATTCGAATTTTGTGTCACGAATTGGAGCTTACTCCTTGGTTATTTTAGTTAAAAGTAACTCTTAAATATTCGAAATTAGTTTTATTTTATTTTAAACAAGTATTCATTGCAATATTTTCTATAATAAATATACCAAAACCACACAAAAACCTTTTTAAAATAAGAATACAAAAGTTGCCTAAAAAAAATAAATCTAAAAAAATCCAGAAAAATATTCAATAGTCTTTTTTAAAATCCTAAAAAATCGATAGAAAATCCAAGTCAATATGTAAGAAAAAAAGATGCCTTAAAAATCGGGAAAACTTATCAAAAAGCTTATAATATCGACTTCTTCAAAAAGAAGTTGAAAATCTATTTGAAAAAATGATCAAAAACCTTTTCAAAACCATTACTAAAACCATTTAAAAAATACTCATAAACTATATCAAAAACGTCTTCAGAAATCTCTATAAATGAATATAAATTAAAATACCTTTCACTTATGTAATATATGTATATTCCCTTAAAATCAACAAATATATTGATAAAATGTAAAATTTTTCTGTCTTACTTTTAAAAATGTACTAAGAACTTCGTTTTTTAAATTGTAAATTAAATTTAGTTAATTAATTAATTTCATTAATTAAAATGTACTTACTTATTATAGAAAACATTATGAAACAAACAATTTCCCTATCGAAATCCCCACATTTTTTTTAGAGAGTATCAAACTTAGAACCAAAACAAAACGTTGCGTGTTTTTTCGTGTTTTTGTTGAGAGTGTTCAAGGGGGCGGAGGGAGGAGGAGGGAGCAGGAGGAGCATGGGGGGGAAGCTTCTCGCTGGGCCGCCGCTTGGCAGACTGTTTATGGTTTTCGGCTACAACTTAATTTAAATTGTTTAATTCTATTATTGTTGCTAATAAATCACAGGCACAGCTTGCGTTGCTCGCTGGCTGGCTTAGCATTTGCTAAGCTGCCCCGAAACACACACACACACACCCAGCACACAACACACACAGCACACACACGAACACACAGACACATTTGTCTTGTGCCTGCTGCTGCTACTGTTGGTGTTGTTCTTGTTGTTGTTGTTGGTGTTGTTGGTGTTGTTGGTGTTGTTGTAAGCGGCTTTCGCACTCATTTGGCCCCCGTATTCCTCTCTTTCTCTCTCTCGCTCTGCCCCCCAGGGGTGCCATTCATTGTTCCTGCCTCGGCATTGGCACACTAGTGCCGTCCCTTTCCCGCCATAAATTATACAGATCTAAGCAACTTTTCTTGCCAAAAACTCGTTAATTTTGAAGCTTGATTTTTTGAGTTTTAAGTTTTTTGGATTTTTAAAGCAACTTTCTTTGCTAAAAACTCGAAAATTTTGAAGCTTGATTGGATTTTGGATTTTTTGAAGAGTTTCTACGATTCTGAATAAAAGTAAAGCACCAAAAACCGAAACAAAGCCGGAATTCCTTCATAAATAAAATGGGAATTTTTTGGAAGCTAGATTTTCCAAGAGGATATATTTTTAAACTATAACTAAACTGACTTAAAACCTGAACCTATGTGAGCCACAGTTTATTTTTTATTTTTTCAAGAATAAATCTACAAATATCTAGAAAGTACCCTTTGGGGAGTAATTTATACAAGCATATATTTTGTGTAGAGTTTAGTCCAAAACTTTGATAAGCCTTAGTTTAAGCAAATAAACATTTAAAAAAACAAATGCAGCAACTACAGGAAGCTAAAATTTCAATGGTCGCGAAAAAGTACAAAAAAATATATGAAAAAAATACAGAAAAAATAAAGAAAAGAGAAAATAAAAAAAGGGAAGCCCGCACACACACACACAACAACCGCATGTCAAATGCAGGCCTGATCAGAGGCGGAAAATGGGGGCTGTTTGGGGGCGTGGCACACGCTTGACCAAGCCAGCCGCCGACCGCTTGACATGGCCATAAATAACAAAGCCAAAATGGCGGCCAAAGCGGAGAGCCGCAGAGCTAAAAACGGAAAACCAAAAAAGCAAAAAAAAAGAGAAAAACAAAACTGAAATATACCCGAAAACCAAAGCAGGCCAAAAACCAAAACCAAAACCAAACCCAATACCCAAGCGGAGATCCGAACAGAGAGCCAAAAATGTGATATGTCAAATGCACGCGACGGCAGCTGACGATGAGCCCGGTACAATGGCAATGACGTTGGGTCCCAGGACCAGGACCCGGAATAAAAATAAGCCAAAGCAGATAAGGTCCTCGAAATGGGGTTAAAACGCCCCCCGAATCACGGACAGTACGCGTTGGGAATTTTCAAATTGAAGGATTTTTCCCACTTAACCGAAAATAAATCAGTATGAGAATTGTTTAATCTCTCAGTTAATATTGATGAAAAGATAAAGAGAGTTTAGAATTGGCTTTTGTTTGTGGTTAATTAGAATTAATAAGTTTAAATTATCAAGTTTATATTTCTACATTATATTTCTGGATCTTAAATATATTTTATGCAATTATTTGTTCAGAAACTAAGTTTCAAAAGCAACTAAAAATAAAAAAATACCTTTTGACTTCACTTTTGGGGCTCTTCTTCAGTTTAATATTCAAATTGTTAATAAAATATTGCAATGAAAAATAGGATAAACCTCAGCTTAACAACCTATTTAATTCCCAAAGCTTTTAATATAATTTAATACAAAAACTCCTGAACAAATACTAATTTACAAACAAAGAACAGTACAGACTAACGTAATAAACTAACGATTGAGAAACCCCTTAAGATCTCTTAGGATTTAACATAAAAATTATTATGCATTCCTCCAAGCATTAAAGGTTTAATATTTAATATTAAAAGTCTGTAGAAAAAACTGTGCCAACTTGTAAATGCCTTCAGCATTCTGGTCTTCAGTTAACAAAAATGTTTTTGACCGCCCAAAGAGGCGGCAAAAAAGTTGTAATTTCTGTTGCACACTTGCGGGCGGCGCCTGAAAATGGCATCCACACACACAGACACACACACACACGCACATACACAGAGAGGAAAAAATGCAACAATGGCCGGGACAGGGGGCAGTTATCGAGAAATGGCAGCAGCGACTGCATTTCCGCTTAATGTTGAGCGATAATAAAACACAAACAGCAACAAAATGAAACCTTTCTTTCGCTTCTCTTCTCTTCTCTTGTTTTTTTTTTTTTTTTATTTGTCGCCACACAATGGCCACACACACACACTCGTGCATTGATTTATGTTTTTTAATTTAAAATTTCCGCATCACTTAACCGTTAAAAATAATAATAACAATAACAGTGGCAGCGCCAGCGCCAGCAACAACAATAAGCCTTTGTCCGCGAGGATGAGATTTAAATATTGCAACTGCGCCACAAGGAGAGGCTCCGGCGGGAGCGGAGGCCAATGTAGAGCGAAAACTTTTGCACATGTTTTAATTTCCGCATTACAAGCGAGCTAAGTGCACCTGGAGAAATTTGTGGGGCTTTCCTGCGGCCTCTTTTAAGGGTTTTGTGGAGGGAAGGGTTGGACTTTGTACTTGAGAAAATATTGAATATGTGGAGGAAATGATTTGTTGCAAATTT
The DNA here is from genome assembly GCA_008042585.1 of Drosophila punjabiensis. Lineage (NCBI taxonomy): Eukaryota > Metazoa > Arthropoda > Insecta > Diptera > Drosophilidae > Drosophila > Drosophila punjabiensis. Next base: position 95,070 of record VNJR01005264.1, read on the forward strand.
TTAAGCAGCTCAATTGATAATTTAATTCGAATAAAACTTGAAGTTCTTTAAAGAAAAAAATGTATTATAAATATTGGAAATATTAAGTATATATAAGAAATAATTTGTTACATTTTCATTGGCATTGGATTTAAAGTATTAGAAACCTTGAAACTGCATTTAATATGCACCTATTAAAACATCGTAGCATACTTTTAGACACCTCAAATAATGCTTCTCAGGTTCTTGGATAGATTTTTCAGCAGGAAAAACATTGAAAATACAGTAAGAGTATCTGGAAGAGCTTTCAAAGGCTGTAAAAGTCTTGACAAAACTGAAGAAATATAAAATTTTTTCAATAATCAGTTCTTGGCATACTTTTAGGCAAGCCAAATTAAAAATTTATAATCTCCAGGGAAACCTGGGAAATATTATATAAATATATTTTTTAAGTGCACCCAAAATATAAAATAAAATATAAATATGAAAAATATTGCTTGCCATTCGACTGACCCTCGTCCTCGTTGAATTCTCACCTCTTGCAGATTGGGCGGCCACCCACAGCAGATGCCGCAGAGTATGTCAACTGGCAGCAACACAATCGGCCATGGAGGCATCGATCGCGGCGGCGTTGGACTGCCAATGGGCGCGGGCACAATGCCCGGCGGCGTTGGAGGCGGCGGCGGCGGCGGCCAGGTGGGCGTCGGCGTTGGCGGTGGGCCACAGGTGGGCCCGCCCGGGAGCGGTAATGGAGGCAACTGCCAGATAAGCGGCTCCCAGCCGCTGGTCATGCCCGGATTCCCGTTGCGTAATTCCCACTCAGCGCATGCACCGCATTATTCGCCATATTCGCCATCCAGGTAAGCCATATATATAGGTGCTCTTAGTACCTGTTAAAAAGAGGACCCTTGGCCCCCGGAACACGCCCACATTTGCACCTCGGGGTCACAGTGAACACTCTCCGAGTGAATGAGCGTTAAATTGAGTGTTCAGCCGGGGTTCCAGTCAACTGATTTTGCTGAATCACAGGCGGCGCAGCAGGAGTTTAAAAAGGATGTGATTTTATGACTTTTCTGCAAGGAGTTTTAAGCAGACATTTCAAAGGAGCTTGAAGATTTAATTCCTAAATCATAATTAGCATGTTTTCCATGTCTCGTAAGCAACTTGAGCCCTTTGACTTGTATTTTTTGCAGTCCCTTAAAGGGCTCCCTTAGTTAGTAAGTCAAACTGCTGCCTGAACTTTTCCCCTGTTAAGCAGAGCTCCCTAGTTAGTGCCTAACTCCTTAAAGAATTTTCCCCCAAAGGGGATTTTCCCACTCGCAGCTCCTCTGCAGTCGCTTTTCCCCCCCTCAGAGTTGAATCACCTTTGAAGGCTTGACTCGGACACTTTCGAGTCTAACCCAATTCTGGCCAAGTTTCGAAAGTTGCCAACTCAAGAATTGTTAATTCTCTTTAAGCTGCGACCACGCCTCGTCCTGCGTCCTGCGTCCTCCCTTCGCAGGACCGCATTTTCCGCTTTTCCCTTACGTTCCCTTACGTTCCCTGCTCGTCCTCAGTTTCGTAACTCCCTCCGTCAGCGTTTCGTTCAACTTTTACGCAATTAGAGGCGACCACGCCGAAAGACTTGACAGCTCTGCCTGCGGCGGCTTAGACTTGTTGGCTGTATGTGTGATTAACACCCTTTTTTCGGGGCGGGGGGGAGGTCATGGTTCGGGGGCTGATGGAGGAGGTATCGCTGGAAATGTGGGGGAGCCCTGGTCTTTGTCCTCAGACTTGTGCATCATTTTGCATGCGTTGCCTTTTCGGTCGGGAAGCTTTATTAAAAAAGTTGCCAGCTGTTGCCAGCAGTTGACAAACTCATTGGCGTACTAACTCTGCACTGCTCGCCGTTTTCTTTTTTATTTTTGAGAGCCTTTAGGCACTTGGAGAAAAATGATTACTATTTTTTTTTTCTTAAATAAAAATACATTTTTCCTTTATATTTGCAACACAAACTCACATTTTCAGCTGGCAAAGTCATACTTTTCAAATTATAAGGATAAGGTCACACTTTTGTGTGGAAGATTAAGTCTATACTTCACACTTTTTATAAAAAGTATTTAAAATCTGCCTTCGAATGTCAAGCCCAATTTTAGACAAGTGACATGTTCACACTATTCAAATTTTGAAAAAGGGTCACACTGAATTTTAACTTTATTTTGCAGTCAATCGAAGAGAGTTGAATATTTATTTTTCTATATCTCTAGACTCGGTACTGGACTCTAAGTTGGGTTTATACTTTTTCCCCCTGTGTTCTCCCTTGATTTTGCCAGTTCCATGTGTGTGTTTGTTTGGTTGGCTGGTTTCTGTGGTCCTTGTGATATGTCAAGCGTCTAAAGCCACAGGACATGGCGAAGGACACTGGGACAGGCACAGGGACATGGAGATAGTGATAGAGGCGAGTGGCTTTATCTATCCCTGTCTTGCGGTCGCTCCGCCTCCCCCTTTTGTTAATTACAAATGCATTGCTCAGTTTGCTTAACGCACACAACTACATATATACATATATATATATAGATATGGAGACTATATTTATTCTATATATATTTTTCTCCTTGTGTATCTTTGCAGGTTTCACATAGATAAACGCTGTCAGCACCGATGTTCCTGGAAATGCTTGAGCATCGCCTTAATATTCGTATCCGTCGTCCTAACCGCCATGGTGGCATACTTTGCAGGTAAGCCAACTGACCAGCCTGTCGTTCATTTACGGTTAATGAAAAATACACAAAACACACTCTCGCGCCGCGTACCTGGGCAAATGTTCGCTCAGTGTACATAAGTGCAAACTACAAACAAGCGATAACAAGGCAAATACATCAAAGTGTTTGCTTTACATTAGCGTTAAATGGTGTTAACTTACACACACACTCGTTCTAAGGAACTCCCCAGCACTGGATGGAGCATTGCCCTGGGCAAACATGTGCCTGGTATATATATATATATATACCAAGTGTACTATATATATGTATTTATGTACAAGTACAAGTGTGTGTACTATATATATATATACATCGCATATTCCTGGGACGCCTCAAAATGCTAATTGATAAATGTGCCAACTGATGGTCGGGTTCCAGCACAATTGACAAGCAATTAGAAACCGCAGCCAGCGCTTCGTAGCCGAGGTGCAAGTTCGTGGTTTGTCACACACACCAGATCGATGATGATGTCACTCGAAAAGAGGGGGTGTTGTGTTTTAAGGGGGTGTGTGTTAGGTGTATAAACACATCTATAAATCATTTTAAAGATGTCTTAAATTGGTTTTTCGTAAAAGTACAGTTTCGTGCACACAGCAAGGTCACACTGATTGCCTTTAGAGTGAACAGCTTCATAAAATTTCTAATTGAAGCATTAAACTTATAATGTGTTAGGTGGAACTGTCTCAAATTAATTCTTCGTAAAAGTACAGTTTTTGCACTTCGTTTCGTGCACACAGCAAGGTCACACTGCTCGCGTTTAGAGTGACCAGCTTCACTAAATTTCTAATTAAAGCATTGAACTAATAATGTGTATTTGTATCTAAATGGGGTTTACTTTATTATTTTTATAATATTCAACAGTTTAATTTATTCAATTTCTAATATTCAAAAGTTTTAGTTATTGTTATAGCTCAAAATTAATGACAAATGGTTAGTCCTTTATTTAAATACCAAGTTTAATTACTATTGTTGACCATTTCCTTCTGTTTTTTTTGCTAACAAATCTCACCTGGATTGATAACAGATATGAAAATGGCTTTTTAATGTTTTTCTCTTTTGGCTAAAAGTTGCACTTGCCACATCCCCAGGATGATGATGATGCTGCTTCCTGCCCCACTGCCATTTCCCATTTTCCCCCCTCATTCAGTTGGTTGGTTTTTCCTGCTGTTTTTTGTTTACAACTTGATAATTAAACACGTTTTGTGCTGCTGCTGCTAACGCTGCTGCCTTCCAAATTATATTTACAGGTCAATTTAATTCTTTTTGCCCATTTCTCTTTTCTGCTCTGACGAACCCTTTCTCTCACACTCCCATTTCTCTCCGTGTCTGTTGTTGTTGTTGTTTTTGTTGTTGTTGTTCTGTTCTCTGGCAAAAACTTTGCACATTAAAATATGTAAATTTTAATTTGAAACAAAAGGGTTGACGGTTGGCAGGAGCAGAGGCAGTGAGGCAACCCCTCGCCCAGCGTTGACGGCAATGGCGACGATGACGACGCCGCCTCTGCCACCTTGCCAGGTCCTCCTTGTTGTCCTGCTTCCCCCCTTTGACAGCTACCCTGCTCCTCCTTCCTCTGCTGGAAATTCTCCTGCGGTGGCCTCTGGTGCCCCGGCATTTTATCTAGTGAAACATTGGCACAACTTTTTGGACACTTTTAGCGTCTGTGCGTCGACATCTGGGCTGCCAGAGGTTCCTTCTCTGCCTTCACTTTACCCTTTTTTGCCCACATTTTCCGACACGGGTTTCCTGGCCTTCTTCTCCTTCTTTTTTCCACTCTTTTTCTTTTGATAAATCTTACGCGAAGGCATTCAAATTTATGTGGCAGAAATTCTCTGCAAGCAACCAGGAAAAAGACGAGTGCTTCTTGTGAGTGCTTCTTGTGAGTGATTTGCGTTCAGGTAAACAAGTTTTCTTTGCTGAAAATGTTGTGGAAATTGTCTATTTATTAATTGAAGGTTTCAATTAATGGGAACGTGATTTAATTCGAATTTTACTAGTAAAAATTTTGATATAACTTGAAAAATAATAGGCTAATTCTCAATTTTATTCAAGATAAGTATTAACTTTTCTGCTTCTGAGGCAAGTTTCCCTGAAATCTTGTTTATATTATTAAAAACATTTAATTATAAACAAATTAAGCTACGAAATACCTATTTTATTTCCAATTTTCCGCAAGTAAATGGAGAATATATATTTGTGGCTCCAGCTGACAGCTTTTGGCGCTTTATCATCCATCCCCCGGAGTTGTTTGTTTGTTTGTTTCCGCCAAACCATTTCAAATTCAAGCCACTCATCTCTCTCACCCTGGGTTTTCCCGCACTTTCTCCTTGATTTTCCCGCACCGCCTTTCTCACTTTCTCCCTGCGTTTAATTTATTATCTACGCAGAAGAAGCGGCAGCAGCTGCTCGAGAGTCGGAGGCACTGATTTACAGTTGGCTAAAAGCTGCGGCTTGTTTTCGGGGGGGGCTTGAGAGGGGGAGGGGTCCTTTCAGGGGGGGGGGGGGGGGGG